>CM042185.1:10418318-10447496 GCA_023539305.1 Ilex asprella
TATATATATTATTTTTATAATTTTTTAAATATAAATAACAATCAAACATGTTTTATATATTCACTTTTATCACAAAAAATTATTTTTATTTTTTTTATAAAAAAAATATAAAGACAAAAACGTTACTAAGCACACCCCTAGTTATGACGTAATTTTGTAAAATATGATTATGGCTCTGTAGAGTGTGACTGTTCAGTTTAATTATAGTCTTGTAGGATGTAATTGTTCAATATGAGTATTTATTTATATTTCCAAGTGTCATACTCAAGTATGAAGTTTTGTATGATATCAAGATGAATCAAGATGAGCTATGTTGTATGTCAAAGTTGATTGACGATTTAAATGTTCATAATTCATATGAGTTATTTGATGTTTGATTATTTATATTTTTATTCTTCAACATATTATTTTATGTCGTATTGTATGTTTTTCCTGCTTTTAATATTTTTTAAGATTTTGAAGAAAAAAATCAAATTTGATATTTGAGGAATCGAAGATGGATGAATCTCGATATATTTTTTATTAAATTGAAATTATAAGGTTTATTGGTTTTTTATTTGAACAAAGGTTTATTGTTTTTTAAAGATCAAATTTATAATTATAATTTTTAGGGTTAATTACACTAGAAGTCCTCAAAATATGAGGTTATTTCATTTTGGTCTCTAAAGTATTAAACATGTTTCTATGTGGTTCTTTAAGCAGACAATGTCTAAATTACTAATTGTGTTTAATCATAAATTTTGTCACGTAATACCTAAATATGGGCCAAAAATTATTTGGGTAGCTATTGACCAAAATTTAGATAACTTTTGACAAAAATTTGTGATTTAGATAGCTCTCAACCACAAAATTCGGTAACTCATGACTCAAAATGCATAATTTGGGTAACTTTTTGACCAAAAATTGAATAGAAATTTGGTCAAGAACTTTTTAAATTATTATTTTTCTATATTTAGATATCACATGACAATTTTATAATAAAAAGTTATCAGTAATTTAAACGTTATCTATTTAAGGAACTACATAAAAACATATTTAATACTTGTGAAAAAATTTTGTTTTTTTTTCATATTCATTACTTGTTAAGAACTACGAGGTGATTAGAACTCTAATCCAAATATTTATAGATACACTTGTGAAATTATGGTTGATTAATTTTTCAAGTAAAGCACCCAAAAATTGTGACATTACAAAATAAAAATATGATAGATTATACTCATCCCTAATATTTGGTTTTATTATACGGATATCCCTCACATTTCAAAAATTACACTGAGACCTCATTAGTTAAATTGAGTTAACTCTCTTAATAAAAAGACAACTTTGCCCCTCTGTTTAACCCAAACCCAAACTTGTGCCCCTCTGTTTAACAGAACCTAAACCCAAAACTCTAATCCCTCTCTGATTCTCTATCTCTCTCCCTCAGCCCATTTTTGTGTGTGTATATATGTATATACATATATATATATACACATACACACACACAGAGGCAAAGAGAGAGAGGGGAGGTGGTTTGGAGGCGACGATTAGTGATGGATAATGAAAATGGAGGTGGAGGAGAAGAATATGGTTGTTGGGTTTGATTTTACTAGTGGTTCGATTTGTTGGATTTTTCTCCTGATGTTCTCTTCAGGGTTCTCTATTCTTTTTGCTCAGACCACTGGATCTAGTTCCACACAGGGGCTTTACTCTGGTTTTTTGGCCCTCTTGTATTTGGTTCTTCCTGGATTTGGGTGTCTATGGTTGTATGCTACTGGGTGTTATGCTATTTGGTTGTATATCTTCTAATCTCGCTGTTGTATATCAATTTTGCCTATTCAGTTGCCTTTTATCAGATTGTCTCTGCAGTTAATCAAATTATTTTTCTCAATTTTTCATAAAAAAAAAATATTTGTTGGGTTCAATTGTGGGGTTCGATTTTACTAGTGGTTGTTGTGTTTGTGTGTGTGGTGTAGTTGAGGAGTTGGAAATGGAGGTGGAGGAAAAGAATGTGGCGGGGTTGCTCAATTGTGATGGTTGTGTGTGTGTTTTGTCGTTGTGGTGGAGAAAATGAAGATGATGGCGGTAGTAGTGTAATGTTCATTGTCTCTGTTCTCTCTATCTCCTTCTGTTTATGTTCTCTCTTTGTGCAGGTGGTGTTTGGATGTGTTGGGTGGCAGATGCACCATTGCGGTGGTTAGGTTTAAGCAATGGTGACAGTGGTAGAACTGGTGGTGATGGTGGTAATAGTAAAAATTTATGTAATTAGATAAATAACAAACAAAAATAAATTTAATATGAAATAATTGAATTAGGTAATTATTAAGGTTTTAAAAAAATAATTATTTTTTAAATTGTATTAATATTATCAAATATTATTTAATAAACAAAAAAAATTAATATTTTATTTATTAATGTAATGTATTTGAAAATTAAACATACAAGTGTTAAATTTTAATATATATGTCTATCATATATAGATTAAAAAAAAAATCAAAGGTTGGATAAATTTAGAAGATATTTTTGGTATTTTAAGAATTATGCTTGTGATCTCAACTTTGACTGTTAACAAGTTAAACGTCCGTTAATTAAAAAAGGGTGTATAATTGTTACAATTATTAAATGTTAAGGGAGTTCGGTGTTATGTGAGGGAGTGTTCAAGTAATAAAGCTAAATACAAGAGAGTCTGAGTATAATTTATCCTAAAAAATAAATTCATTCTATAGTTGTATTTTTATAAGTTAAATTACCTGCAATATTAGATAGATGGCGTAGTTTAGAACGTAATCACAGATATTTTTCCCCTGGCTGCCGCCGAAAGCACAAAGAATACTAAAATCGCTTCGCCACCAAGTCACCATTCCAACAACCTTTCCCACACTGCTCTCCTCCTCTCTCTCCGCTATATACGACGCCACATCACACACATTTTCTCACCCCATCCCAAGACTTTTGAACGGTTGTTCTGACTCCTCCCTCTCTCTCTCTCTCTCTCTCACACACACAGTCACACACACGCGATTATATATTGCCTCTATCTAGGGAATATTAACTTGCGCTCCTCTCTTTCTCTTCTCATTCCATTGTCTCTCTAAACCTGAGCGACCGATGGAAATGAAGAGGAATTTGGTATTTCTCTCTCTTCTAGCTCTGCTAATCTCTCCTCTCTCTTCTGCTACGCTTCGCATACCGTCGGATGCGAAGTTCCCGTCGACTCAGGCGGAGAAGTTGATCAGAGAGCTCAATTTGTTCCCCAAAGAATCGATCAACATCGTCGATCAGGACTACTCTTCTGCCTTTACGGGTTCGAAGCTCGTGGAGAAGCGCTTCGAATTCCCTAATTTGGCCGATTCTGGCTTATCCACTGATGACCTAGGCCATCATGCGGGTTACTACCCGATTCAACACTCACATGGCGCTAAGTAATTTTGAAAACCCTAGAAAATTTCAATTTTAATGATCTGCTTCTTTGCTGGTTTTTTCATACTTGTTTTTTGTGAAATTTAAGGCAATTTGAAATTAGGACTTTTTGGTTGTATTTATCCAAAATATATATTTTTAAATGAAATTGAAGTCAAATGTTTGATCAAGAGGTTTATAGGGATGAAGAAAATGCAGTTTCGGATAATTGGTTTACTACAATCTGTCAAATAGGCCGAACTTTTAGAGGCTTAACACTATTGGCTTTATAAGCAGCTGAATGAATTTGTAGAGCAAATGTTTAGTTTGCTTCTTGTTACCCAATGAAGTTACTGGTAAATATATATATTTGAGCTGTTTAGTAAAGCTCCAGCTATTAGCCTGAGTAGTATACTAGTATCTCTTTCCAAAACCATAAAGGGGCGGGTGCAAGCTTCAACTACTGTTTGGGAAGAAGCTATGTTCATTGTTTATTGACATTGTTTGAAGTATCGGCCTATATTGCAAATATTGCGATCTTGGAAAATATTTATTTTTAAAGGAAAAAAGTAAAATTAACAGATTGAGACAATGTTTTGGAGCATGCCTTGAATGATGACTGTGTAGATTTGTTTGTTATAGACTTATAGTAATGAAGCATTGTGGGTTGCCTGGCTGCTGCTCAAGAACCAAATGTCATAATTGTGCATGTTAAAGGTGCTTAATTTGTATTTGTTATTCTCCATAGCTTACAGTGGCAGGCGCGGATATGGTTTAAGTTAATTGTATTTGAACAAACTATTAGTATCTATTGGATTGCATAGTTTAACTATATCCTTTGTGGACATAGACTAAAAACCTTTTTTACTTGTTCTTGATATGAGCTTATTGTTTGCCATCTAATTTCTGTCAATTTTTTATGTAGCCTTGCTAAATAATTCTTTGTGGTTGATTGCAGGATGTTTTACTTCTTCTTCGAATCACGCAACAGCAAGCAGGACCCTGTTGTTATTTGGTTGACTGGAGGGCCAGGGTGTAGCAGCGAGTTGGCTCTTTTCTACGAAAATGGGCCTTTCAGTATTGCACAAAATATGTCTCTAGTGTGGAATGAGTACGGGTGGGACAAGGTACCACCATCTTAGTGTGATCCATATATTATGCATAATGTTTTGAAAGTAATATTGGACTTCATATTTCATAACAGTTGTGTAATTGTGACTTTCCTACCATTTAGGAGTTTTAGATACATATATTGAGGTGGCACGACAATTTTGCTTACCATTACCATCTAGTTGTGGATCTAAATTCCATTACAAAATTGTTATATTCCTGCATATACATTCAAATGATGGTGGTACATTCTTTCATATGCATGCGAATGGTAGTCCATGTCAATAGAAATGATAACAATGATTCTTTCTTGCTAGCTGTCTGAAAGGGATGTTATGATTAGCTTGACCTCCATACCAAATCAGAACTAGTTTTTTGCTAAAAGACATTGCATCTTTTTGATGCTTGCATTTGGAATTGATATTTTAGGTTGCGCTTTTTCCTTGTCTAGGCAATTGAATATTTGATTAAAGTAGTCACTGCTGATGTTTGTTTCTAATTTTCTTTAGCTATTATTATTTATTACAATGCAAATAGTACATCTCACCTGTCTAGATGCGGCTGTACCTCTCAATTTTTTTGTTAGTCACAATGGCCTCTGCATTCCTGAATAATTCTAGAGGCAATTTGTTTATTTTTCCTAGTATGCTTTTTAGTTCTGTTAGTTGTAAGTGCCTGTATTATAATTAAAAAAGGATAATATCATCTTAAGAGTCTTCCTAAGACAAATAAAATAATAATAGAAATTTTGAATCACTTTTGATAGATTAGTCATGAAGTTTGAGCCTTACGCACGTTGATTTTGAGTTAACTTTAGTTTCAAAGGTGTTTAAGCATAAGAAGGGTGGTTAAGTAAGTTTCTAAATGTTTTAAGTTCAAAATAAGGTTATCATTGAATTCGAAAGGTCGAAAAACCTTGGGTTAAGTTATATGGGGTATAGTAGAAGTTTGGAAGTATTTCAGAGTTAAAATGCATTTTTTAGGAGAATTTGGGTCGAAAAGAATTTGGCACTACCTTGATATTTCGCCATAACTTTTTACCCTAATATATAATGAATTTGATTTTTAGACAGTAGAAACTAGACTTTAAGAATTACAAAAATGTATTTCATGAAAATTTCGTAAATTGACCTCTAATTAGACCAAAATTGCCTTGGAATTTTAGGTAGAAAATGGATCCCGTGCGAATGCAAATGAATCCGTTTGAACACCTTGTTTGATGAATTTTTTTAGTAGAAAATAAGAGATACTGGACAAGAAAGAGTAGGCTAGCGGCTCGAAACATTTGGTGCCCCTTCTTCTGGAGCCAATGGGTTCTTAATGACCTCCGTCTCGGTTAAAAAAATGGTTAACCATCTCAAAAAATTCATATCGTCCATCAGAATTGTCTCAATTACAGCCACGAGTTCTAGTGCTATAACAGAAACTGCTATTAACGTGCAAGTGAAAGCCCTCACAATACTCGATACCTGCAATTGCTCCCGCTTATGGTAGTAGATAAACAGTTGGACATGTATTTGTAGTCTCTGCTGTTGGTAGATTAACTGTATAGGACTGAACTTTTGGACATTTTCCCCTTCACCTGCATGTAGGTAAAAGACAAAGAATCCATCCTCTAGAGGAAAGCATAAAGAAAAAGAAGACAAATAGTCAGCGACATAAATTCCTTTAAAATTGGGAACCTACAGGTTTTTAAAATTTTCAATACCCATGTTTTCTGAAGCAACACTTTGTTTTACGATAACGAAAATTATATGGGCCAGTATTGGCGAAATCCAATGGTGAACAACTTACCCAAAAAGAAAACAAGATTTACGCTTAGAGAACGTGACAAAATATGTTAGGATCAAGATCTATAGAAATTAAGTTAGGAGTTTTGTTTCAAATTAATTCATCGAGGGTTAGAGTTACCTTTATGTATATTTTGATTCCTATTCAATTATATATGATTGATCTACAACAACGTTACACTCTTTTTCATATTATGATTCGTTTCTCGGAAGGATTGCATGTTTTACATCAAAAATCGCATGTTCTTGATAAAAAATCTAAAATTTTATTTTGTCAACTTGAATACTTTATTTTACGATCTCTTGCTTGTTTTGATTAAATTATTCTTGTCCTTTGAGAATTGTGGAATTTTGAATGTTGGAAAACTTGGTTATGAAATTATATTTCTTGTGATGGGATTGATGAATGAGGGTTACATGTGAATTGATGTCGCATAGTGTTTAGGCGTGTTTTTTGGGTTTGAAAATTTTCTATCACTCGCAGTGGAGTTGGTGCCTTATGAAGGATAAACCACTATTCGTTCTACAAGGGATCGAGTTTGAGGGTTGGTATACCATAATTCCAATAAGGATTCGTCACTACTGATTCGTTGATACATACCCTTCCTGAACTTTGTTGTCTGGCGGGGTTTTATTATTGAGATGGTGGAGTTTTGTGGACCAGATATATTCGTTATGAGGATTCTTGTTTGTTCGACCTGTGAACATGAGATATTTTGTTATCAAATATGTTTTTATGAATGATTCTATGCTGATCCAAATTTTAATATTCCTATTGCGTAAACTTGAGATCATTACCCGACATTGTTTTAATTCAAAATTATATACATTATTTTTACACAGTATGACTTACCTTTTCTAAACCTTGTTTGAGTTTGAGAAGGTTTTCTTAATGGGCTTTACATTGCTCACTCTACCATAATATTTTTTAGATTTTAGTGTTGTGGAGAATTCAGAGCTATGTGAGCAAGTATATTGGGTTACTTACTTAGGTGAATCATGACGTAGATCCAGATGTGAAAGTTTCGAGAATGACTTTTAGTTTATGAGTTTAAATTTGTCGGTTTACTGATGTTATGGATGTTCTTTAGTTAGTGTTGGTTAATATTATTTTGGTTTTGGGTGTAACCTTAAGGATTGATTTAGGTTTGAGGGATTTTAGTTAGTTAGATATGGAATGATGAATGTTTGATTTATTTTATGGTTATTTTAGAATGTTCTCATGGTTTGATGGATTATAGTTAGTTAATGCCAGAAAATGAATTTGGGGCGTTACGTTGGTGCTACTGGCATGCTGGTGGTCAGAATGGAAGAGAGTTGGTTTAGAGCAGGGGGTTAGAGGTTCATTCCTTGGTTTATGTAGCGTGGTCATGACTCATGACTTGATGAGTAAAATTGTATGTTCATGATACTTGGTGCAGTTGGCTTACCTGTAACCTGCCCATATACTTCTTCGCGGGCTTTGATGCGTTAATCTAGCGTGACTTTAGCTTTTTTGTGGTCACTCCACTGTAAATGCATATTCAGTATGAGATGTACTTGGGTATGTGATATACTTCAATTTCTGTGAGTGTGTGTTAGTTCATGGGTACTGGGTAGTTATAGTTTGCTATCGGGGAATCCTTGCATACCAGTTTTTCCAGTAAGACCTTGAATACCAGTTTCCTATGGAGCACAAAGATTGAAAGATGGAAGGGAAGTCAACACCATTTTTTTCTAAAGGAGAAGCTTATTTAGTTTGCTCATTTATATATTTGGAAAATATTTCTATATTTTATATATAATATTTCTAAATCAGTGGCTTGTCTAATAAAGGATAGTTTGAATTTTTGTGGTCTTTGAAGCAAGTTGATATGTTCTCTAAGCTTGTTCTTGACTAGACAAAATGAAAACTGAATTTCATGTGTGGCTTCTGTTGAAAATGCCTCCCCTTTATGTACTGGATGTTATTGAATGTTGTTGGATATGTAAATTTCGGCAGAAGATTTAAGTGTTACGACCACCGAATTTATTACTTTTTTACTTTTTTGTGTTTTTACTCGGAAGGTCTCCTGTAATAGATCTTCACTTCTAATGATGTCTTTTCCATGGACATTTGCAGGCATCAAATCTTCTATATGTTGATCAACCTATTGGGACAGGTTTTAGCTATAGTTCTGATCGGCGTGACATTCGTCACAATGAAGCTGGTGTTAGCAATGATCTGTATGACTTCATGCAGGTATATTAATTTGGTTCTATTCTGCTTTCCTCTTTTTGAGGCAGAAACATATAATTAAATGTGCTCTCTGATCTGCTCAAAGACCAATTCACGGCATTATTAATGATGCACCTGCAGAAACTTTCAAGCGGTCATATTTTTCTGCTCAATTGCAGAGTTTTATTTTATGACTTATTTAAAGCATGTGCTATTATATGTGATTTGTTTTTTATTTTAACAGATTGTCAGCCTATGATTGAGACCAAGACTACTCCACCCTTGTCCTTTTTATTATTGTCATTGGGTGACACCCTGAATGCCGTTACCCATTGTCAGCCTATGATTGAGACCAAGATTGTCAAAACATGTATCGGAAGTTGTATCGTTTTCTAAAAAAAGTGTATTACATGTTGTATATGGTAAGATATGTGTAGTTTTATAAAAAATATTAAAAAATACATATAATTATAGTTATCAAATCGTGTATCGGAAGACGTATCGTTTTTTAAAAATAGTGTATCGTATCGCGTATCGTAAGATACGGTGCAATTTTAAATAAATAATAAAAAATATATATACCTTTGAAAAAAAATCGTACATTCATTAAAATAACATTTCATTAATACTCCACCAACTATTCAAGTTATCAACATAGTCCACTAACATTATAATGTAAAGTTCACAACCATAGTTCACTAATTCAAACTTGAAACACAAAAAAGATTGAGATTTGTAAATAAATTAAAAAATTAACATTAATCAAGATTCAGAAATTTTGATACTAAAAACAAAAATTTGGCTTTGTAAATAAATTAACATCATTTCTTCCACTGCACAAGATCACATGTTTGGCCCAAAACGACATCGTTCCATAAAAAAAAACAGTCTTTGGACATATTATACCGATACGTATCATATCGTAAAAACGTATCATGTATCAGATGATACAGCGCAAAAACGATACAAAATTACGGTCTGTATTGTTTTAGCCATGTATCGTGACGTGACGTATCATACGATACGTATCGCGTATCGTACGACACTAACAACTACGCATATAACTATGAAAAAATGTCATAATAACATTTCATTGCACCACAAATTTTTCACATAAAATAATTTAAAGAGACTACAAGGATCAAAACAAAAAAATTGACGATCTAAGTATTCAAGTTTTTAATTCATCACTATCAAAATTTATAGAATTCTAGTTCTAACATCTAAAGGAGACGGAGGAGGACATTTTTAACAATCAAATTATTTGCTCTAGCAATGGAATGAATAATAAAAGAAAACTTTTATTTTTTAAAGCCTTAGATAGTGAAATGATGTCGTTTCATCATTTAAAAAAATTACTTCTATCTGAAAACACGTCATTTTTTGGTTAAAATCGCAAAATAAAAATAAATTTTGAGATGTTTTGCCATGTATATACGTATCGTCTCATATTCGGTGAATCGCATGATATGCTGCAAAATTGATACACACTTGAGAGCTACGTGTCATTTTCTTCATAAATCGAAACGTATCGTACGAACGTATTATTCGATACTAACAATTAAGACAGGTTTGTTTGTCATTTAGTTCCTATCCCGATTGAATATGAGCCTTAGTACCGACAACAAATGACATTGAAATATGTAAATGCGAATTCTAACCGGAAATAATTTTCATTTAACCATCTGAGGAGGGAAAATGAAGTAATAGAAGTCCACTTAAAGTAAACAAACTTTTAGGGTGTAAAGAATGTGATGTCGATGTTGATATGGGTCACAACTATGGATAGGAGCATAATCCAGAATATGTGAGGGTAAGTCTTGGATGGAAAATCTATTATGTCAAATCGAAATTAAGAATCAATAAGCAATTTTAAGTGAGAGATGGAAGTGAAGATCTGACAATAATGAGCTCGGTGTATTGATGAGCAAGAAAGGCATGAGTGTGAGATGAGCAAGAAAGGCATGAGGGGCTGTATGTAATGTATAGAGTTGCATCAAAACCCTAAGGTCCCATTTGGATGGAAATAATCTTAGTTGGGAGTTGTATCTCATTCCTAACAAAAAGGATATCTTGGTTTCAGTTAAATAATAATCCTATATTTGATGTTGATTATTGTCACTAATATTGTCCGTTATCCATTTTTTTTCCGTTTCAGTCCAAACTAATTTGAAATAACATGCAAAATAGTTCAATATTTTTTCCAGTAATACTCTTTTAAAAAATATATAATGTGTTTTTTTTTTTTTTAATTTTTGTAGACTATCCACTACAGTTTGAATTTCATAATTGTGGCTGTGTATTCTTTTTCAGTGTTTTGGATTTTTATTCTTTTAGCTGGTTATAAAATTATTGCCATTGACCGCCCCCTGTTATTGAGAATATGATTGCAATTGTAATTGTGTTCCCAATGTGGATTATTGTCTAGTTTTCTATCCAAACATAGTAATCCATGATTGGGTTTCTCATTCCATCTTTTCACATTTTTTATTAATGGAGTTCTCATGTCTCCTATGCAAAAAAGAAAATAAGATGGAGTTTGTCGTTCCCAACCAAGGTTACTGCCATCCAAATAGGTGTATGTAGCAGCATATGAAAAGGGTGAATTCAGGGTAAAAGAAAAATAATTGCATTTTTAAATGAATAGAAGATTAGGGTAGGAAGAATTAATTCCATCCAAGTGGCAGTGGATGAGAGTCTCTTGTACTGGACTGACCTTTTAACAATATGATCAGGGCGGTTGTCAGTATAACCACCTAGAAGCAATTTTCACACTCTGCCCCTATCCATTGTAATGGTTCCCAAGTTTATTAATTTAGGGGTAGCTTTACCCCGAAAATTGGTTATGTTGCTACCCTAAACTTACACCTAGATTCAATTTTCAATATTTTCTTTTCATCCCAATCTGTCCCTACCCATTGTAATGGTTCCCAAGCTTACTGATTTAGGGGTAGCTTTACCCCGAAAACTGGTTATGTTGCTACTCTTAACTTACAAACGACTTATTGATGTGTTTTTTTGGTGCAAAGACATGTTTATGGCTCAAATGGTGTTATTGTAATGGTTTAGGCCTTCTTTGCGGAGCATCCTGAGTTTGCAAAGAATGACTTTTACATCACTGGAGAATCATACGCTGGACACTACATTCCTGCTTTTGCTTCTCGAATCCACCGAGGAAACAAAGCTAAAGAAGGGGCATATATAAATTTGAAGGTATTTCCCACTTCGAAGTATTTTGCTGTCACAATGGGTTTTTTTCATTTGTGTTGCTGTACATAACTCAATGGGGTTGAGCAGGGATTTGCCATTGGTAATGGGCTTACCAATCCAGAAATCCAGTACAGAGCTTACACCGATTATGCATTGGACATGGGGTTAATTAAGCAGTCTGATTATGAACGTATCAACAAGGTGCTTCCGGTGTGTGAAACGGCAATAAAGCTTTGCGGTAATGTTACCTAGTTTTGCTTTATTTTTTTACAATTTTTTGTTTTTTTACTTTTCCTTGGGGATGTGTAGGGGATTGGTGGGTAATGCTCCTTTTCTCAGCTGAGAGCATTGCTTCTGTAAATAGGTTTATTATGATGTTTTGTGGTTGTAGTTTTCGAAGTGTCAGATCTTTCTCCTGTCAGCTTGTGAACCAGGATTTATTATGTTTCCTGCTGCTGCTTCTCATTTTAAACACATTTTATTTTGTTTATTTTTTCAGGAACTGATGGCACTATCTCCTGTGTGGCCTCATATTTTGTCTGCAATACTATATTCAATTCTATCTTGGCACGTGCAGGCAATATTAATGTAAGAAATTCATAAAACCTTCCTTTTTGTTATTCATGTGGCATTTTGAAACACTCTACAAAGCTCGACAGAATCACGAAATTTATTAATTTCATGATGTTTAGTGTCATTTATTATTATGAGCTTCTTAAACAGATAAGCCGTCAGCAACATAGAAATTTCCAATGTTAACGCTCAACATTGATTGAGACCTGTAGATTTTGTCACTTACTGTAGTTTTCACTTCCTCAACCTGGAAAACTGAAGTAAATGGTTTTTTGTTTATTTGATCTCCAACACGACAAGACCCTCTGCTAACTGGCCCCAAAAAAGAAAAAGTGGATCCATAGACTTAATTGTCGGTGATTGAGAAAGGACGCACACTTAATTTGAAAATCATTGATGTCTACATGCAGTACTATGACATCAGAGCGCAGTGCGAGGGTAGCCTCTGCTATGACTTCTCAAATATGGAGAAATATCTCAACCTGAAGTCTGTCAGGGATGCTCTCGGTGTTGGGAAGATAGATTTCGTCTCGTGTAGCCCTACCGTGTATCAGGCCATGCTTGTGGACTGGATGAGAAATCTTGAAGCTGGCATTCCGGAACTTCTTGAGGATGGAATTAAGTTGCTTGTCTATGCTGGAGAATATGATCTTATCTGCAACTGGCTTGGTAAATTTGTGGGCTTAGTCTGAAATTTCGACGTTTGCCTAGTTAGAGGCCACCTTTGTCTTATGTTCCACTTGAAAGTGTATCTGATGTGTATCTCGGATTGTCCTTGATATGAGCAGGTAATTCAAGATGGGTTCATGCCATGGAGTGGAGTGGTCAGGAGGAGTTCAAAGCATCTCCAGATGTTGCTTTTGAAGTTGATGGTTCTGAAGCTGGATTGTTGAAAAGTCATGGGCCTCTCAGTTTCCTCAAGGTCTCTCCCCCCCCCCCCTCTTCTTCTTCTTCTTCTTTCCTTAATTTTTTTGGGGATCTGCTCTTTTAATGGTGGTGATTACCAGTGCTGACATAGTTGCATGGTTTCTGTTTGGCAAACAGGTCCACGATGCAGGTCATATGGTTCCCATGGATCAGCCTAAGGCTGCACTAGATATGCTGAAGAGGTGGACCCAGGGCTCACTTTGGGGACGTGCCGCTGAATCCGAAAACTTGGTTTCCTCGATGTAATCGTCTGAAAATATTTGTAAATAATGCCACAACATCGATACTAAATCCTTCTGGCAAGTAGACTCTACGTAACGTCTTGATGTTTTCAAATTGTCACTCTACATACTGCGGTTGTTGATACTTCTGTTCCTCACAATATTCAGCTGATAATATGAGTCAGGTCGTGTTTGGATGTCCAAGCAATTTCCCTTGGCCTGTGTCATACATATGCATTTAGAGGGATACATCGCTTTATACGTTTATGTAAAGAATTTGAGCGTGACAACAGTATGAAAATGTGATGTGATGACAATGCAACAGGTGTTATTGATCAAGAAGGAAATCAATTTGGTGAAATTGTTTGATAATTGAGACAACGAAGGACAAACTTTGTAGAACAGCAACTGCAAATGATGGATGGCTGACCCCAGTTCCCAGAGTATTTATTATCTACTATGAGCTTACTCAAACCAGAACTAGAGTACTAAATAGAAACTGATTTGAGTAAAAATAGGGTCATAAAAAGTAATCTTGAAGTTGACGATGTTTTAGTCAGAATGTGATGGTCATTAGATTATGGGAAATGACAAATGGGGGGGGGGGTTATGTAGTAATTTTGATGTGTAGGGGTGTATTTAGTATTGCAATTAAGCTACACTGAGCATAGAAAGAAAGAAAGAATCCAAAGAAGCATAGTATTAGAACTACGATCAAGCAAAGTAAACCCAGATATCATCATCATCATCATAATAAACTATCCAAGTAACAGAACTAGTAGTTGGTTAGAATACGTGCTTATTGTTCTCATACTTCCAACTCCGTCTGATTGATCTCTTTTTATATTGGAGGAGAGACTGAAGCCGTGCATTATTCAAAGATTTTTATTGAAACATCATCATCGTAACTTGTAATACGGCTAACAATGCATGACATGCATTACACATCAATAAATTTAAATAATAATTTTTTGAATTGAATAAATAAATTTTGTATCGAAAATTAATTTTTATTTTAATTTTTGTTAAACCTAGTTATTGATCTATACATTTATTATACAGTGATTGGACTTAGTAGAATTACTCTTGTAATTAAACACCTAAAGTTATAAGAATAAGTAGAACCAATAGCTAGATACGCAATGAAAAGTTTTGATAGAATATGGAAGAAAAAAAATGATGATATTAATAAGAGTATGTGGAGTATGATTGACTTAAACATTATTAAGTAGGGATGGAAAATTAATTTTCTTCTAAATATGTTGATATTTATAAGTAGTATAAATATAGATATAGACATATAGTTTGATATTACTAAAACCAAAGATGTAATAGACTTGGCTTATTTTTGGTTTTGTCATTGTTCACCAATACACGTGAATTTTTTTTGTGTACTTCTAAATAATTATAATAATTTTTTTAGAGGAAGAGGATAAATCGCATCAGACACATGTAGTAAAATGAGAATGATAATTGATCCTTTTATATTGGACTTTAAAGTTGCGAGTTTGAACTTTGTCGTCTCCTTCCTATAATAATATCTGATAAAATAAATCGGGAACGATAAATAATCTGAGTTGAAAAAGGATAATTTGATCACAAAATTGGGAAATAGTACAAAATCTCCCTGGCCTTAGTCTGCCCATATACGCTAAATGTGATATTGTTTGAGGAAAATTTCATTCCCAACCGCCGCCAAAACCGGCTAGCATGTGATTGCGCAGGTCTTGTCGAACTAAAGTTTTCATGTTCAATTCACTCGGGTTAAAATCAGGTAAAGTTAAATTCATATCGAAAGATTTGCTTTCAATGATGGAGAAATAAGAAATACAAAAAATTATTATTTTATTTCCAACACTTTTAATAGGTGGGAGGATCTATGTCCATTCTCAACATCCATTCAATCAAAATCGACAAATTTAGGCTTTATTTATTGAGAGTCGTCAAAGGAGGAATGAGCATACATCGCCAAGGAAAAATATCTACCGCTTGGTTTTGACACTCAAGCAACTCGTCCTGCTAAACATTGATACAAATGTTAGATTTCACCACCTCCATCTATCCAATTAGTCCTATTTGATCTAAAAAATTCAACCTAGAAACTTGATTTCCCCCAAAAAATACTTTATCTCCAAGACCTTTTACTAGGTTGGGAAAGTTTTGATGCCCCTATTCCCAACAAGTTGTTGGTTAGGATTGTGGAACTATCGCTCAAGAAGTAAGATGGTCCTTGTTTGGTCATAAGGATAATCATTCTTCTTAGGTTAGGGGTGGCCTGGGGGTTACCCACGATTGGTAATGACGCAACCAAAAGAGGGGTAGGGTAGACAAGGTTATGCGCTAGGTAGCACAGCGCATCTATTTTGGGTACAAAGGCGACGAGGGGTGCTAACCCGGCCACCCAACCCAACAGGTCATGGGCGGTCCGACTGTAGGTTCAAATTCTGCCACCTTTCTTGTGGATCATCCCGTGGTTATCGGATGATTGGAATAAAAAAGCAGAAATTTCAAAATGAGCACGAAATGTCCATATATGAATTGTTTCATTATTCGTTGAATGTTGAGCTTAGGTTGTCATGCCCTATCCCGGTCTCTCAAGGATGAGACGCGACTAGATTTTTGATACACATATTTACATAATCTGGATTAATAAAGCACAAAATAATCCCATAGGTGCAACAACATCACCCATCACCTTAGTCATTAAGCATGATGGTATTACATGACTCATAACCTGTACCATATACAACACATGTATTATCTGTTTGTTTTTTTCAAGTTATATACATATACAAAATCTCACACCCGCATAGCATACATCACAAAGTATGCTTGTTGAGTTCGTTCACAGTTATACACCGTTAACCTGCTACAACAATCTCTCTTTTAATATAATATACAACCCAACAAAGAATTATACAGTCACTCACTTTGTATCATTCAACTCATTAAAACAAAATACATAATTAACATACATACAACCTGAGTAATATCACACTAACTTTGCTGGACCACTCTGAACTAAACTCAATTCTATAAGACAATACTCAACTGACTGGACAATGGATTGATCTGTAACTCTCTCTATAGTACCTGAAAAGGGAGAACCTACAGGGGTGTGAGCTAAATTACGTGCTCCGTGAGTATACATGTTGTGTATGAAATGAAAATAAAAATAATACACAGAAGTAGGTAAATACTGTGTAAATACATGTGTCAAACAACAACATCAATCCAATTCCAACGAATTCACAAGCCGCAACATATCCATACTTGTAACACCCTCATCCACTTCGTAATATTTCAAGAGCACTAATAATCTTCACAATCACAAAATGATATAGTCTCCAAATGAATAAACTCTGATACCAATTTCATATATATTTCAAACAGATATTTTCAGACTATTATAACTTACATGTCTCAGATATAAAATTTTTTCAACTCAATCCGTATAACATAACACATTATCAAATCCTCACTAAGGAAAACAAAGAAAACATCTATAGTTCAAACATATGCGAACTTCCTCGCCACCAGCTAATCTGAAAAAGGAGAAGTAACGTAGGGTGAACATCAACAACTCAGTAGAGTAACTCAATTTCTAAGCAAACGAGTTTAAAATATTATAGTTTAGCATGATTGGGCAAGAATCCAAAACGAACATTTGATACATATACGTCAGCAAAAACGTCATTTCATGTAAAATTGTAACAGTTAAATAAAACTATAAAATAAAGTTCAAAAATTCAAATGCAATGCTACACTGGTGGACAATTCAACCTAATAGACCACTCAGGGTCAATACGATCCAATAATTTGGGGGACTTTCACCCCAAGGAAGATACGCTCCCAAGTCAATACGATCCAATTCAGTACCCAAGTCCAAAGATCAATAGGGCCACCCATACATTTACAAACTCAATGAGTGTCCTCTACGACTTCAAACTGGAATGTAAACCCTTTTTCTACTCGACCCGCGTGCACTTATATTTTCATTAAAAAGGATCCCGGAGTTTCATTCAATACGAACAATACGAGTAATACGATCATTTCCAAAACATTAATGTAAATCGCACTCAAAATCCCTACATCGGGGTCTGAATTCTCGTCAATATTCAAAACACCCAATCATATATTTCAAAACATACTCAAGAACCATAAATAAGATATGAAATAATTTAGAAACAAGTTTGAAAAGCATCGCCTGTTCTAGAATTGAGAAACCCTACCTGCTCGGTATTTTGATCTGAAATAGCCAAAAATTAAACAGTGTTTGATGAAATTTAATACACATACTCAATTAATCTTCCTAAGAATGAATATAAAATTTATTTTCTCAAAATCACTAAAAACTAGGTCAAATTGACCCTAGAGGGCAAAATAGTCATTTTACTCCTCATTCTGATCCGACAGTCGGATCGATTTTAAATTTTACCGGAACCTCCGTATGGACGTTACGAAACTTTTGACACAAACCATAGGTTGATCAGAGATCAGATGAGGCCAAAATTGCAGTCGGAGTCCACTAGTATCCCCATCTCACTTCATCTTCAACCTTGGTTCATTTTGACTTTTGCTCTAAGTGCAGAAGTTTCTGCTCAACCACCCTACTTTGACCACCTGGTTCTCCTACTATAGTACACTATATCCTTTGATTTTAACATCCTCAAACTCCTTGGATCACCTAGTATCAGTCTTTTAGACTCAATCTTTGAATTGAATTTTAACACTATCAAATTATTGGTCAAAATTAGCCAAAAATTATTTTTTCAACACATGGTTAGATTTGCAACTGTTCGTTTCACCCCCCAAACGACCTCAAAATCCAATTCCAAGGCCGGAAATAGATTCCTTGATCCCAAATTAGTTAGACCCAAGTCTCCTTTCAAAGTTTAAACAAATTTTTATCAAAATCCCATTTTCACTTCTTCAAACCCTCTCACCACCATTACATCGCCACAGACTACGGCAAACCACCAATCAACCACTAAAAAACTCCTCAAGACCTCCCAAACTCAACCATACCAACCAATTAACCCAAATCATGCTCAAATCTCAAACTCGTTTTAAAATCCAAAAATCCATTAAACTTTAAAATATAAATTCATGCATTAATACTAAACCAAATTAAAATCTAAATACATAATTGAGTTCCTAGCATCCATATTAGGCTGTGAGTATACCTCTTAGTGCTCGAAGAAGTCTTTGCCAAAAAATCCAAAAATTCAAAGTATAATTTTTCTCTCTCTAACTTCTCTTTCCCCACCTCTCTCTCCCCACCGAATTCTTCTCCATTTTATCTCCACAAGCAGCTTACTCAGCTCCCTCCAAGAAGCTGGGTGTCCTCCATGCAAGCTAGCAAGCCTCCATTAGCCACCTTGCATGTGTAAAAGATTCTTGAAGCTTCAATGGTAATTTGGTAATTTTTTTATTTTGTCAGTGGCAGTTTGATAATTTTCTAATTTTGTATAATTTTGAAAATTAATTAAACTTAATATTTTTTTATTACATATAGATTAAATCAAGCACTATAAAATTATCTATTAAAATTTCAGACATCGAATTGATTTGCAAATCTGATCCGCGAATGCAACTCCCACATTCCTAATTCACCGATATACACTAATTTTACTTTATTCATTTGTGCTTCCCGACTCATTTCTTTTTACAAACCACATTCCTACACATAGCAGATCCCTTAACCGCATACACCCAACAATTTCTAATTATGGAAACTCGAGTTATTACAATACTACCCCTCATCGGGTAATCGATTACACATGGATTCGTGCCTCCCGAACCTCCTAGGAACACCGCAATGCTAGCACACCACTGCACGCCCAGTGATCAGGCATCGATGCTCCTGTCTCAGACAATACGCCTCATTCCACAATACACAGTACAAAACATCATTCAACCACACAAGCACGTAACACGTAGCACATAGTCCTTGGAGAATTGCTATTAAATTCTATCATTTATTACCGTCTTATAATAACATTTTTAAAATATATAAAGATATATACCCGCCTCAAGTGTACAGATCTACGACCCTTCGGACTCACTAGTGGATCCTTTCGGTGCTACAGTATTTGTCTCAACACTGACTGTCCTACCTGTTCCACCTAACACATTTGTAATTCCATTATCAATATGCTTATCACATTTAATAGTTAATCATGCACTAATGCATGCAAGATGATTTAACCCAAAGTGCCCCAGTAACCCTAGTTATCGCAATGTCATTTCACAAACTGACACATTAGATTTAGGGATCACACTTCTCCCAAAATCTCCAAAATCACTCACATTAATCATAATTAGGATTAAGTAGGTCAAACACATTGATCGGCGGCCAATTTTCACACATTTCGACCCCGAATCTTAAAAATCGCACTTCCGACATTTCATTTATTTTGCACCGGATATTATATTCATTTGCATTCGAAACTTACATTATCACATCAAGCATCAAATAAGAATGCAACATGAAAAATTTCGGGTTAATTGGATCAAAATTCACACATGTGATAATAACATTTATAAATCAGGATTTCGGTATTACCGACATCCATTTCTAACCTTTATCACACTTTCCTTTTACAACAGTCACATTTAAACTCACACACATTTAATCACACAAATTCTCCATATCACTCCCATAAATTTTGGTTTCAATATACCCCACTAAAAACATCCCAAACATCTCAAATGTTCGCTTTTCACACTTTTCTCGCACCCAGTTGAACACCCACTTGAAATCCTTTTTTAACAGTCTTTTACTTACACTTAATTAGACTCCCACAAAATCGGTTTTGAAATTAAAATAAAACAGCCCCCCCCACACACAAGCACACTCACACTAAAATGAACACACAACCCCCTTATCTTCTCTTGCTTTCTTCTTCTTATTATTTCCCTACCTTTTTCTTGTCTTCTCTCACTCTCGGTCTGGCACGGAGTTCCCCCAAGTTCCTTCCTTTCTTCCCTTTCTTCTCCTTCTCAGTTTGAGCTAGAAACACCCACCAAACTTGGTTTTTCTCTCTCCCTCTATCCTTCATTACTCTCGGCTCAAGAGACATACACACATATTTTCTCCTCTCTCTCTCTCCCTCACTCTCCCTCACTCATGGTTTCAGCAAAAGCAGAACACACACACTTCTACACTTTAAATTACACACACACACACACACTTCTACACTTTAACAAACTCACACACACACACACACGACATACACACACACAACCACTTTGCTTAAAACATGGCTGACTTACTTCATAATGTAACACATGTAAGGATGGCAAATCCTAATTGAGTAATTATGCTTGCCTCCCCCAAGTTCTTAAGTGATTTCAAATTCGACCCCCTACTATTTTCACACATGAAATTTCAATACATAAGTCTCACTAATACTTCACTAATGCGGTACACATACGCGATGTGTGCTCACATACATCATGGCTATAAAGGGTTTACTTAAATTAACCCTTTAATAGTTTCACATAATTACAATTTAGCCAACATAATTATGTTAATATGCATGCAATGCATGATCGAGTCTCACATAGGTTCAACACAAGAGGAATCCTTCTTAGACTCAGTTCGCCGTTAGTTTGCAAACCGCAGATGTATGCAAATTATTAGAGGCCCGTCCTGGAGGTTAGTCAAAATAAAGAACCTAGAACACCTTAGTGAATCAGACCTAGAGATCATGACCAACAACATAGGTTATCGAGGCGCCAAGAATCCTCTCAATAATGGGGACAATGAATAGTCCATTGACTCTAACCCCCAGCTAAACCCTACAACCCCGACAAATCAACCACTTTCTAAGGATATTGTTAGCTATCAACTAGCTGAAATTGCCCAAATGATAGCACAATTAACCTCGTGGGTAGCCATTGAACCCTCCGTCTATCACCCCAGCTCAGGAGACACAAATCCATAACCATAAAGTCAACCAAGAGTAGCAGATGCTAGACTTGTAGACCCAGCACTCCCTCCAGTTCAGAACCCGCCCACAGTTCCTAAACCTGAATATCACTACGAGGAAGAAATTCGAAGAAAGTCTCCTGCAGTACCGACCATGTCCTTGGATTCCACTCCCATGAATCAGATAGTGTCATACATCTTACTACAACCCACTGACCGCAGCAATCTCATGCAACTTCAATCAGAATCACAAAATGCTCCAAATATTATTAAGTCCCCCAACAGCTACAGAGTGGGGGATAAAGGAACGACAAGATTACAACATTATGCGATCAATTAGAATGCAGGGACGAAGAGCCTTTATTATACACTCATGTATGTTTCGAACCTACTAAAATTAAACCTAAATTTTCCAATCCGTTACCCATTTCTTTCTTTGCAAGTCAGCTTGTAGCAAAATTATTTTTTTTTGGAAAAGTTTCAACTATTTTTTTCTAATTTATTATATCTTCAAAGACATCTCCTCTATTTTTTGAATCTTTACTGCCTCCCGTGTTAGATTAAAGGTGTTAGTTAGAATGCAATTTATTAAATTACTCATGATATAATTTAGAAAAAACTTCATTCATGCCCCCTCTAAATATGCATATCTTGAATAAGACCCCTCTATTTTCTAAATTTTTTACCATATTAAAATTCTATTTGAACTAATTAAAGTTTATTTTTTATGTATTAAAATTTGAGTCAATTAAAAATTATATTTTTTTACATATTAAAATTTGAATCAACTAAAATTTTATTCAAGCGGATTAATATTTATTTTTAATCGGCTCAAATCAAATTTTAATAAACTTGCATCGAATTTTAATTGACATGAATTTTAATAAATAAAAAATATAAATTTCAATTGACTTGAAGTGAATTTTAATCAGCGATAATAGTTCAGGTAGAGCACAAATTGGCTCACATTTTAATATGTAAAAAAAGAATTTTAATAGCCTCAATTTTTAATTCATAAAAAAAATAAAATTTAATTAGTTTGAATCGAAATTTTAATTGACTTAAATTTTAATATATAAAAAAATAAATTTTAATCGACTCGAATTTTAATATGTAAAAAACTAAATTTTAATCGACTCAAATTTTATGAAAAAAAATTATTTAGGTTTATGTAGGAGTAATTTTAGTATTTTAGATGAATTTTTTTGTTAGAAAAATTGGTTTAAAGACTGGGGGTTGTTAGTGATATTTAAATATAAACTAAAAGGAGTGTTAGTGATGTTTTAAATAATAGAGAAAATACGTAAATTAGAAAAGGTTTTTCCTTTTTTTTTATATATATTTTGATTAAGAGATAATTACACTCAAAACCTTTGATATTTCTTACTTAATCACTTAAACTACTTAACATTTGAAATATTACATACAGATCCCCTAAAGTTTCTACACTCCTGTGTTCAATATCAATTATTAAATTACACTCAAACCACTTAATATTTGTAGACATATAATATTTAGACTCCTCAAATTTAAAATATTACACTTAGAGAAAAAATACTCTAATTAAAAATAGAATATCAAATATGTTAAATTTTACAACTAAAATTTGAGTTCTATTATGTTGTTTATTGAAATAAAATGAAAAATAAAAATTTAATTTTTTCTTAAAAAATCATACTTTATATATAATTATATTATCTATTGGAATAACATTAAAAAACTAAATAACATATCAAACTATACTGAATACAATATCTTCTATCTTTAATTATAATAATTTGATCGTTTAATAGATTTTATTAGTTTTGTAACTAATAAGAGGTTTAAGTGTAATATAAATGTTACATACCTATAAATTTTAAGAGATTTAGATGTAATTTATTAACCAAGACAGGAATGCACACAAATTTTTAGGGATCTGTATGTAAGAGCATCTTCAACCTTGACTCAAATGTAAATTCAAATTTAAATTTGAGTCAAAATGACCTAAAAAACTTCTTCAACCATGGACTCAAACCTATACCAAATCCAGACAAAACTTATTCTACACCCAAATTGAACCAGATTCAAATTCTATATCAAATTTCAAACAATAATTTTTTAACCTATCCAAAACTAAAAGACTTTTTTGAGGACTTGCTATTTGCCTCTTCTTGTCTCTCTCTACTACGTTGTTTCCATCATTGACTACCACATAAACTTTCACAAATCATTTAAATGTCTGGAGGTAAGTTTTTTCCTTTTTGTCTTCCATCTTCTTGATTTCTTGTATTTTTTAAAACTCTAATCTCTACCAACTTTCATACTCTATAAACCCTAAGCCTACCTATCAATTTTTTCTTTGATTTTTTGAGTTAAACACTATGGGTAGTGCAATTTCAGGTCACTGATTCTTCTTGAAATTTTAAGTCATTATTAACCATAAATTTAGAAAATTTGTCATTTTATTTCTTCAATCTTCTATTTTTGTTAAAAACGTATATTTTTATGTTCTTTAGACTAAACCTATGTCAAAATAGTTATACTTTTTTTTTATCTGGATTTATAAAAAATAATAAGAGATTAGAACAATCTTAAAATTATGGGGTGGTTTCTTTATTCTCATGTAGTGTTATATACATATACTAGTAATTGTTCATGCTTGAAGGCACGGAGTAACAAAAAATTATATTTTTAATTAAAAGACATGCCAAATAAAATAGCGCTAAGGACATTAAAGAACAACAAAAAAAAAACAACAAACCCATGCCTGAAAGCACAAAGAAACAAAAAAAAATTGAAAATGGATACAATTAAGCACTTCGTGCATTTAAAGTATATTTAATTGCAATTTATTTTTTAAAATATCACAAAACACCTCTATTAACATATAGAAATGTCAAAAAATTGTCATTTGATTCATGATTAGTTGTAATTTCAAGCTTGGTGGTGGTAGTGGTGAAGGTGGCCAATAAAGTTTCCGCAAACATAGGCAAGAAAACCCAATAATAACAAAAAAAAAATGTATATTTAGTAGTATATCTATGATAGGCTTCACCATTCTAACAATTGTGTGCCAAAATTGTGTACCCAAGTATAACTTGTTACAGAATTTTGTCGATCAAAACTCAAATTCCAATAACTTTAAAAATTTGAATCATCACTGTAACATTTTGGAGAATTCATTAGAAAAAGTTTAACCATGTTTGATGAATTCAACATAATAATTGTAAGTATCTGCACTATCGAACATTATCAAATAGTCCACTTGAAAGGGTTAGAAATTTATTGTGCAAGAACTCATGCATCGATCATACCCATCATCATCATACTCCACAAATTTCGCTTTCAGGTTTCAACATTTTTTTTAACTTCTCATCAAATCCACATATTCATCCAGTTGTGTCCATTCCATTGCCCTCCCGTGGAAGCTATATTCATTGTCACACGAAAAATAGGCAAAAGTAATGGGCTCAAAATTTGAAGTAATTCATGAAAAATCACAAAGGGTGTCTGTATAAGTGTTTTGAGCAATGCTATAGGGACTTTATTTAGAGACCTTATTTTGAAACTTAACGATGTGGCTTAAATGTAACTACTGAATTTTCAATGTTAAATGGAGCCCACAATCAATCCAATAGTTGTACATCATTAGGTCCTTAAATAAGGTCCAAATAACATTTCCGAAGTGTTTTTATTTTCCATTGGGTCAATCAAATTTTTTACATCAAGTGCTCACCCAAAATAGTTTGTGCAAATGTAATTGTTGTGATTCAAAAGACCCCTACTACTTAAAATAAATAAAAAATAGTACGAAATCAACAGCAAAGGAAAGAAAAAATTGAACACTTGATATCTTAATAAATACACATTAAATCTTTGTCTAAAAATAATTAATGAAACATATTTCCTCACTAGTAAGAAAAAGCACATTTCCTCTGCCCCCCCCCCAAAAAAAATCTTCAATATATTTTCCCCTACCTCTACCTCTTATTTCATCGGTTTTGTTGGATTATTCTATGAGCAAGTTCCGTAAATCTCTAAAAAATCATATCATACAAAACTCATACTGTATAAAACCGAAACAAAAACTTTGCTAGAAATTCAAAGACTACGCAACAAAATTAAAAAAATTAAAAGACACAACAAAACTATAATTCACCTATTGACGATATCTTTTTAGCTTATGCGTTGGAGAATTCATTATTTTTTCAATCAATTTGGTGGTATCTGGCCAATGGGAAATTGCAAAATATCAATTCATCACTTATTATTTCTTTGGTTTCACAAATAAAATCAAGTGAGGAGAAAAAAAGATAAAAGTAGCATTTCACCGTGGCACCAAGCAATGGCCCAGGAAAGTTGAAGCATTCCCAAGTGTGCTTTGTATGTGTGTGCGCTGAGTGTGTGTGCATAGAGTTGGGGCTATTTTGTCAAAAATCTTGAGTGCATTGTGAGTGAGATTTACATTTAGAGGAGGGAAGATTTGGTAGATTTGGGAGAGATATGGTGGTGGATTTTAGAGATTTGGATTAATAAGTGTGAGCCCCTATTTTTAAGTGCAACTGCTTCCCCTTTTTTTTTCTTTACCACTTCATTCTGTGAACTTTTTTGGCCCAAATATTTCATGATTACATGAATTCCTTTACGTTATTACAGAAGCTTCACACATGTTTTACAGTACTGGTTTGTATGTTTCATTACATCATTATTGATGTGTTAAATTTAAACTTTCATGTATAAAAAAAATGACCAAGCAGATGTTCACTTTAATTGTGCACCATTACTACGGTGGTCAGTGAGTGAAAGAGAGGGTAGAGAGATGATAAAAAAGGATACTTTCTCTACCATACCATATGCATAGATTGATTAAGTGATTAAATAATCGATTAACTGTAACTCACTCATAATGAGTTCGAGCAATGTAATTGATACATATGATTTTTAAAAATTATGTACATCTAAAATCTAGATTAACAAATGCAAAATACACGTGAACAACTTTAAAACTAAACCGTGTGATCCCTTTTCCAACCATATTCAATTTCATCATACCTTTTTGAAGAGTTTCTCTGATGAAGCCAAAAAAAAAATTGTGAGCAGTTAGTCTACAATACTTGCCCTAAAAAAAAGAATAGTCTATAGATTTTAGTACCATATAAATGAGCAGTTAGTTTATATGGATTATTATGTAAAGATAGGCATTGGTTAGAATATTCAATCATGATACAATTGGTGCTCATGATATATTCAAGTGGAAAAAAAATCAGTAAAAAAATTGGGCTCACTAAGCTTAGCAGGGCATAATCCACTAAAAATACTACAACTGTTAAATGCAAGAAATCAAAGCCACAATAAATTATTTTTAAAAACTACTAAAATACCTGCAGATTTAATGGTGGAGTGATTGGGTGATTCCAAAACTGCCTACAAGATATATATATATATATATATATATAGAGAGAGAGAGAGAGAGAGAGAGAACTTCAACTACATCCTTGCAAAATTCTGACCATGTTTCGGCCCTTTCATCCTCCTCCTCCTCCTCCTCCTTTATCCTCTTCTTCATTATGTTTCTGTCACACCTTCACCGTCACACACACATTTTCCTTCTTCATTTTCTCTATATTCATACACACACATAGACACACACACACACATATAAACTTACACACTAACATACAACAGACAAACTGAAAGACAAAAATGTCCACTATCATTGGTCCTCCAAATCAATTCCAATTAATAAGCCATAACCCACAATCTCAAGAAAATCAAATTCCTCATTTTCGTAATAGATGTGTTCAAAAGAAAAACGCACACACATATAGAGAACACACCCTCAACGCACATAGAAACAGAAACACACCCACACAGACTCAGTGTACACAAAAATAGAAACACACACACACACACACAGAAGAATACCGTGCTGAGGTAGAGGGAAAGTGAAAATATGGTGTTTCAATATATCAGAAAAAATTGAATCAACCACCATAGAATTCACTCAAGGCCAAAACCAGAAATCGATAATTATCTCAAATCCAAAACTAACATACCCACCATTCAACATTAAATATCTGGTGTTTCAATGTATCAGAGAAAATTGTATCAACAACCATAGAATTCACTCAAGGCCAAAACCAGAATTCGATAATTATCCCAAACCCAAAACCAACATACCCACCATTCAACATTAAAAATCTAGTGTTTTGGGGGCATTTTGTTAAACATATTGTGTGCATAGTGTGTATGTCCTGAGTGTGTTGTTCGTTGTGTATGTCCTATGCAGTTAGCAGAGAAAGAGAAACAAAGAGAGATACGGAGTGGGAGAGAAGCAAAGAGACGGACAAACAGAGTGAGAGATGAGCATCAGTGTAAAGGGGATGAGAAAAAATAGAAAAAAACTGAGATACCTGGGCAACTTCTGGGTGTTGAGCAGTGGGTGGCGGTAACTGTCGTTTGGCGGTGGCTTTGCTTCGCAGAAGAGGGCAACAATGGAGCTCTGGATGGGGAGAGAACTAGACGTGATAGAGGAGTGGGTGGCGGTGGCAGTCGTTTGGCGGTGGAGAGCTGGCATGAGAGATAGGAATTCAGAATTGAGATTGACAGAAGATTTGAGGTAGCATATATAGAAAGAGGCAGAAGTGAGATTGAGATGAATTCCATGAGAGAGATTTTGGAGATGAGTTTGGAAGGCAGGGGTTTTGGAGGAGAGAGAGAGGCGTGAGTTAGGAAAATTGGGGTTGATCGATGGTGATAAAGGAATGAGGAAGAGATGCCCTAATAATTAAAAAAAGAAATGTTGTGCGGGAAAATAAAATTCAGTACTCACTGTAGACCGTTGAATTAGTATTTATGAGATAATCTGAACTCTCTTTTATGGTGAAATTACGTTGTCCGTCGAATATGTTTATGTTTTCTCTCAAAATGATCGAATCTCTCTTTGTCTCTAAAATTCAAACTCAATTCTACTTTATTATATATATATAGATAATATATATATATTTGAATTACCAATTTGTAAAGAAATATGAAAGTTTTATTCATTTTATCAAATTATCATGATTTGAATAATATAAAAAAATGAGTTTTAGGGCAATAAGAATTTTTTTAAAAAAAATTGACTAAATATTTGAATTTATCCATTAAACTACTCTATTCTAATTAAGTATTTCACTCAAATTTAAACTTAAATTTAAATTTAAATGTAAATGATGCGGATACTATTATGTTAACCTAAACCTGTTCTCAAATGTAGAGAGAGACCTGTTCAAAAAACAACATCTAGAGAGATGAAGAGCGACGAAGACGACGACGATATCTTTTATTATCGATACGCCTCCGCTCCACCATCACAACCACCACCCTCCTCCTCCGCCGTCACCAAAACCGGCGGTAGCGGAGGGCTAGCCCCATCTAAATCCACCGTCTACGTCTCAAACGTCGATTACTCTCTCACAAACTCAGACCTCCACACAATCTTCTCCACCTTCGGAAAAGTCGCCAAAGTCACCGTCCTCAAAGACCGCCAGACCCGCCAAAGTCGTGGCGTCGCTTTCGTTCTGTTTGTTTCTCGGGAAGATGCTATTAAAGCTGCCAAAGGGATAAATGGAAAGGTTCTCAATGGTCGAACCCTAAAGGCTTCGATTGCCTCCGACAATGGCCGCGCCTCGGAGTTTATAAGGAGAAAGGTATATAAGGATAAGAGTAGGTGTTATGAGTGCGGGGAAAGTGGGCATTTGTCGTATGAGTGTCCGAAGAATTTGTTGGGAAAGCGGGAAAGGCCGGTGCCGAAAAGGGCACGGAGAGGTGGTGGCGTTGGTGGTGGGGTTGGGGCTGTCTCTTATACACATC
>CM042185.1:10447896-10486541 GCA_023539305.1 Ilex asprella
TGGGGTTGATCGGGGTGAAGGGGAGTGGGAGGAGGATGGTGGTGGGGAGGTGTGGGAGGAGGAGAATTGGGCGTCGGTGGTGGATAATGGGGCGGATGAGAGGTTGTTGTTGAGAGAGGATGATGATTTGGGGGAGAAAAAGAAGGGAAAGAGAGAAAAGAGAAAGGGTTATTTTAGTGATGAGAGTGATGAAGAGGAGTGATTGTGAAGTGGGGTTGTGTTTTGGATGCTTGGTTTGATGTGGATTATTGAAGGTATGGACTTTTGCTTCTTTTCCTGTAGGTGAGATAATACTTGGTCATTTGGTTTTTATTTTCTATTTGAGCTTCTGATGTCAATCTTCTTGGTTAAATGTATTTTGTTTTTGTTGATAGGTTCACAAAATGTTGGTTTTGTTTAACTGGATTGGGACGTATGGGATTATACTTCGTGATGATGATTATAATTTATGCGATATTGTTAAAATTAAAAGTACTTTACTGAAGGCATATGAGGTAGGATTGGAAGTAGTACATGCTGAACACCTATTTTCCCGTGTTTGTTGATGCCTTGATGGATATTTTGAGCTGGCAATTTCAGTTGTGCTGACTAAAGTTGGTTGGAGATTAATTTTGCCATTGTAGGTTTATTTTGTATGGCTTGTTCTTATTCTAATAGGTGCGGATGCAACTTGGTTGTCTTACGGGAAAGCCTGCATGACTAATTCTGTACTAAGATGACTTGATTAAGTGTTCGTCTGCATTTTGTGATTAATGTAGTTGACTGAATTGAGTCGGTGGATGTACACAAGTCCTACAAATATGTCGGTGGATTCGGTTAGTAGTTAGTTTTTCTAGAAGCATATTGATTTAGAGGCATGATTAACACATGCAATTGGAAGTGTTGTATGAGTTAACATTTGAAATTAAAGACAAGTTTTGACCAAGAGATGGAGCAGAGGGGTGAACTAGCTTGAGAGTACATATCAAGTTGTGGAGCTAGAAATTTTGAAAACCCTATTAGGCAGTGGCAAGCACAACAGAAAAGGAGCTTTCCTAGATGTTAGGCAGGCAATCCTCATTGTGTACTACCTAGTCGACTCTACAAACATCTCTAGAGAGTGACTATTAAAAGATTTATATGCAGATAACTAGAAAATGCATGTATGGGACTGTCAATATTAAAATAACTTCATTGGTGGATGAAATCCATCATCTATAATAAACTACTAGTAGTTGGCAAAGTGGTCTATATTGCCAGGGAAAAAGCAGTTGATTTCTTCAGAACCAATAGGACCTAGTTTGCTTTGGAATTGCAGAAAAATTTGTTTATTTACTAAATCTAGGGAGCAAATCATTGATTAGTATTACTGATGAACTCAAGGGACTCAATGACGTGATTAAAAGAACACCCTGTGAAGAGATGCTTATCTACCCTTATTTATTTGGGCCAATGTAATGTGCTTTGTTCAGGGGCACGGATGTTATACAAAATACCGCGACCCCATCACAACAAACTGGAACTTACAGAGGTCTCGAAATGGGTAACAACTAGCAAGTAGGTGCATAATTAAAGGTTAACAAGGGCATGCAAAGTTATTGATTTACTGATTGGTGGGGATTGAGCAGTGGTTATAAGGGACAAGGAAAGAGGTGTGATGGTGTTGATTTGAGTACCATGATAATTGGAATCAGACGAATCAAGCAGAAGATTGTGATGTCCTTGGGAACATCTTGAGTCGGTGGTGAATGTTTGAGCGACTTTGATTAGTGATCTCTACTTCTCGTGCCTTAACTCCTCACGACCTAGCTGAACAAGTGTTTAATTAGTGTAAATAGATACTTGGACTGGAAGAATTAATACTTGTTTGTTTTGGAACCACAAAGAAAACAGTATAATATTGAAGGTTTGGAAGAAAAACGTGGATGAGAATCACAGATAGACTTAAATCATTCTTTTTCATGCTCAAAAGAATTTCTAGGGGAAAAGAGAGAGAAAAAGGAGAAAAAGGGGGGGGGGTGGCTTATCTGCTTGTATATTTCCTTTTTCCCACTTTCCTACTTATCAGTCAATTGTATAAGCCAATATGTGGTGCTTTACTTTCTCTCTATATTTCCTTTTTTTTTGTCAATGGTTTAGTTGCTACTCTGGTGTTAATCTCATCACCGATGCCTTCTCTTCATCAATGCCGTTTTTTTCCCCTGTTTGTATCTTCTTTGGTGTTTACACATACAGTCTTTGAAGATTTTTAATGTGATTTCACCTGATTTGTCAAGAGCAGCCTTTTTTGTAACCCATGGCTCTAATGCTCTGCACTCAGCACACATAAAGGCTATCACTCTTTTTGATTGCTTCCCTTGGAAATTTCGAGTTTAGCAACACAATCAAAAATATTCATAAGGTTGCAATATCTGTATCTTATAAGGAATACTGGATGAAAAATAATGATGTCTTGGGCTGTAACATCCTCACTGGTAGTTGGGATATCAGTAATGGCAAGCATTTCCTAAGAAAAACAATTCAGAAAGGAAATACACATTTCCTTTGTTAATTTTCTTGAATATTTATTTTTAAAAAATTGAGTAGCAATAATATGGTTGAAGTTTGTATTATTCCACTGCAAAAGCTTGCAGGTTAATCATATAGATTCAATTACTTTTGATTTTTGAAACATCATATAGCCCAAATCTTACAAGTTAAGAATTCTTTTTCAGGCTTTGTACAACATTAGACAAAATTTTAGCCAAAATTTTGCATCCTATCGGAGTGTGTCATTTTCCTTACATGCTTACCTTACATGCTTGTATTTTTTCCCTTTATTTTCTTTTTCAAGACCCTTGGAAGGAACAGTAGAATTTTAGATGCCTTTAGAACTGCTTCGGTGAATTGTTCTGGACTCTTGTATAAATAAGTGGGAGATAGGACACTGTTTTCGTAATATTTGATATTTGCTTATGGGAAACAAGATTTGGATAACTGGTGAAAGTATTAGTGTGAAGTATCCATCTTCTCCATCGTGAAACATTATATCTGGATGGAATCATGGAATAGCTTCTGATGGATTGATATCCTTACTGTTTTGGTAAAAAGAATTATTGAGGAAATTGTTGGTTATTCTTGCCTTCAACTGAAGCTATGGAGCTGAACATATAATTTCAGGTATACTACAAATGATGTGCTCACTTTCTCTGTTACTCCCCATTTTGCATTGTAATCCAGCGTGTGCCTTTTACCTTTTTATTGTTACTGCATAATTGTCGGGTATGGTTTGTAGGTTGCATTATTCTAATTCGTAACATCATTTTTCGGCCCTTTAATGGCCATTCGAATTTCTCATCCCACTTCTTCTTTGTAGGTGCAACTTCATGGGAAGCTCCATTGGGCATAGCAGGATGAACCAACGTGAATGAGTGTAAGTTTCATTGCCGGAACATATGGTTAGAGAAATAATCTGATGTTTTCCTCTCAAAGCAACAAGAAGACTGCAGTTTGTTATTTTGTTCATGGAGGACAATGTATAGAAAGCGTGCTCGGATCGTTGTCAAACTTTCGTGATAAAAAGGTGTAACTTGACATATTTCGGTTATTGAAAATGCAAAAAGAGATGGTTCAATATCTTATCCATCCTATTTGTTTAATCACTCCCCTTGTCCCTTGTTCAACATGACACGAAACTTAGAGAATGTTGCTCCACTCTACAGTTTAGAATGTTGCTCTCACCCTGCCCTGGCCATCATTGATTGATATTTCATATCTGGACAGATCATTGCCCCAGGCTCTGCCTGTTGCAATGCTAGTCTTACCTCCTTTGCAAAAAGGCTAAAAATCCAATATTGATAATAGGAAGACAAACTGAAGCGTTTTTTCGTAGCTGTTAACATGAAATAAGCATCTTCGTAAGGGAAACGGTTGGGCTACGAGGCCATTTGAGATGAATGGCTGCAATTTAATGTTGAACGGGTAGTTCACCGTATTTTTGGATCGCGGGCCTTGCAAGGTAAAATAAAAGAATATGTGGGGGTTCATATGTTCCATGTTTGATAAATAAAAAACGCATCAAATATCTTATTCAAATTTTATCTTAACATGATTTGAAAAGTCAATTTTAACCCATCTACATTAGTTAAATGAAATCCAATGGAAGGCTCGGATTTTTTTTTTCCAAACATAACCAAATTGTCCTATTCTCTCTCTCGCTCATCCATCTGCTTCGTCCCATATTTTTTTCACAAATCTGATTTTTTTTTTCAACAAATCTATTTTGTCAAAGCAAAGTTTTGCCACCATTGCATGAAGAAAGGTATTCAATACCCACACATATGTATCAATCGTCTCGTCTAATAGTAATGCGCACCCAAAGATAGTTGTAGCGTTGTGGTGGTTGACACCCGCAAATATCACAAAAAAACTTCTTATATACATTCGTTTGATATGCAGTATCAAACGTCATTACCTCACCAAAACACTTGTAATCTAGTCGAGATGTCGAACAACCCAAAACAAGCAATTCAACAAATTGTCATTGACGACAAGATACTTGAAATAGAATTGCTGGTCCAACTCTTCCTTCGCGCTCAAGTAGGCTAATGCGCCCTCTACATCACCGTATACCTCAAGAAGACTAAGACGTCTTCTCCAACAAGATACCTAATTTAAATAATAAATTAACTCTAATAAAATAATGTCCTATTTATACTAAGATTGATTAATAACTAATAATTAAATAACTAATTAATGAGAGCTTAAATTAATTCTCAATAGTTCTCATAACATATGAACACTCGTTTAGAGGATACAAAATTATAACATTTTTAAAAATTATACGTAAAAAAAATTTGTTTGAAATTGGTAAAATGTTAATTTATAAACCAAACATGATATTGAATTGGATAGAATAAAGGCAAAATAGTCAATAATATTATATGTCATCACCTTCTCCATGGATTTCACAAAATTGCTTATGTGTTATCCAAACACCGGAAAGAATAAAATATAACCATTAAATTCTAACAAGTTCAATGATAAGTAGGTTTAAATTGGATAGAAAATGACATTTTTTTAGATCGTCAATCCGGTCCAACTCTGCCATCCAAACATACCCTACGCAAATGAGCTTTGCACAATAAATGAACCAGATGTAGATTGAAGGTACTATATCACCACTGCCCCAAAAACAGAATTCCTGTACCCTTTCTGAAAATACGTGAAACAATTGACGCCTAAAATGAACATGGTTTAGATCATCGTTCACAATCAACAATCACTCCTACAACTATACATACAATATCGAAAGAGACATTGAATTCTTTGATTCTTCAAATGTCTAATCTGTCTCTGAACTTCTAGTCCAATTGTCTCGCAGACTACACAGATTAAATAAGCTATCATGAGTAGGGGAATAGTCAAATAATTGCAGAAAATATCATGCATGTTACACAGGACACGTGAACTAACCAGCATTTCATGGTCCCCCATGATCTCTTCGATTAACTCTTGTAACGGTTTATCAGCGCTGGAAGGAACAAGAGCTGCAAATACAGCAAGTTCCAATCCTGCATAGAAGCAACAGAAATGTCTCCTATCTCTCTATGTAATGCACAAACATATCAAAGCCAACAGCAGAAGTATATTTCCAGTGAGAAGTTTTAGGTTTCATTATGAGGAAGAACAATGATGGATATGTAAACATCTTCTTTGGTACACCCTGTTCCCATAACAAAGTTTTTTTTTTCCCGGGTAAGTAACAAACTAAAATTTACCATCTATGAAGACTCTAAATCCATATCAAAAGGAAAAAGCTCCATGGCATGCATAAAATCAATTATGAAACTTCTCCGTCTATAATATATTGTAAGAATGGGGATGATGGAAACAAAGTTCAACTGAATCTCAGAGATAGGTTTTCAGAAATGACCAGAGGAGCAGGAGGAAGGGCAGCCCCACCCTGACACAAAGGTGCATGTACATTAATAAAGAGGTTGGTTATGGCCTTTACTTGATAGGGCTCCTTCCCGTATTTCTGGACCAGGACAAAAGGGGGAGTGGGGGGGGGGGGAGGCTCTGCATCCCAAGCCGAAATATCACAAATACTACCTTGTCCCAGGCCATTGCATGGAAAACTATAATCCTTTTTTGTCTGGCATTAACTTGGAACCACATGTAACTAATGCACCTTTTACCAAGTTCAATGTAATTGTATGTAATCCTAGAGAGATATCATGATGTTTATAATTTATCAATGGTTTGAATAATTGAGCAAATTTAACTGTGTTCTTTAAGAGAGAAGGAACTTCTAGTCTTTTCATGGAAGCTCAAAATTTTTCATAACTATTGTTTTTCATTTCAATTTGAAAATTGATAAAATCAATTTCATAAAACTATATAAGATTTTGGTCACTGACAAAAAAAATATTCAAACAAATTATCCCTTACCAGTTTCTGGGAATGCATCAATGAATATCAACATTTCCTCCCCACTAAGACCAGAGAAGAAGCAAATTCGGGGCAGTGATTTTGCAATCTGCAAAAACACAGGATGCTTACCACATTAGACAAATTCAAACATTATCTCCTCTGCGGTAAGACCAAATAAGAAGCAAGTTTGTAGTGATGATTTTTCAAATTCAAGAGAAAGCATAACGAGAATTATTGAGTCAGTATGTCTCTGCCTATTACAGTTAGCAACACAAGGGTGAAGTTGTGCAACCCTTGTGTTGCTCTCTTCCTTCCTCACCCTCTTGCTCTCTTTTCGCGAAGTAAAAGTGTCAATGCGAAAAAGAAACATAAGTACTTTTGCACACATCGCCTACAGATTACTTCTCCTCTTTATATGGTTGGTCAATTGGAGGCTTGGAGCCCTATACACTAACACCTTTCCATGCTTATTCAATTTCAGTAAAATATCACCATATAAACTTATCAGAATCCAGTGTAAACCCAACTCAGGGACTAACACCATCCAGCAGAAATAGTCTGTTCTTAACTAAATAATGACACATGCAGGAGCATTAAACGAAGCACATGCTTTTTAAGTTTGCTGGAAAAAAAAACTGTCCAGTCCAACTGCTGAAATGCATCAACAAGATCATTGTTTACTTAAATTGATTGTGCCCATATGAAGAAAACTATCAGAGTTTATATGCTTTATCAGGGGAAAAAAAGCAACAGCAGCTACAGTGAAAAGTATCAATAAATGCTATTGCCACTTTGGGCCATTGAAACCAACTGATAGCAAGCAGAAGAAAGAAAGGAGGTCATATATGTTGTAATAAATCTATTACTACTCACCAAAAAGTCTTGAGTCCTGAAATAACTTAATTTTATACTTACAACCCATAGAAATGGAAGGCAGAAGGAATGGTAGAAGAAAAAGACAAGACACTATGGAGTTCAGAGATTTTACCTTCCCAGCTTCCAAATTGGTTTGTTTTGTATTCAGTGCTTCCCAAAGTGAGAGAGTAATCATGTCTTCGGTACAAAATATAATCTGCAATACAATTTAAATGTAGAAATCCTTAATGCATTAAATTTTTTCTTTTGTCGAATACAAACTCATGGTCCTTAAACCAAGACTGGTAACTAGTACCAATGACAGGACACAACTTTTCTATTTTTTTAAAAATTGTTAAATTGAGATCTTTACCGGTCAATACAGATCTCCACAAGGTAATATTCCACCAGCAGATTTTATTTCTTCTTACTTTTTAAGAAGAATACCCTGAAGTTTGTCACTTAATCACTCAAAATCCCTTTACATTTGAAATATTACACACAGACCCCCTAAAGTTTGTATGCACGTAACACTTAGACCCCTGCTATAAATATATCCATTAATAAATTACACCTATACCTCCTTGAAGTTTGTACACATATAATACTTAGAATTCTTAAATTTAAAATGTTATACTTAGACAAAAAATACTCTAATCAAACATAGAATATCAAATATTTTAAAATTTATAACCAAAATTCATGTTCTATTGTATCATTTATTGAAATAAAATCAAAAATAAAAATTTAACTTTTTCTTAAAAAATTATAATTAGTACATAATTATACAATCTATTAGAATAAAACTGAAAAATCAAACAAGGGGTCTAAGTCATTCTTAATAGAACATGAATTTTACAACCAAAATTCATGTTATATTATGTCATTTATTTAAATAAAATCAAAAATAAAAATCTATTTTTTTTAAAAAAAACGTAGTTAGTATATAATTATAATATCTATTAGAATAAAACTAAAAAATTAAACAAGGGGTCAAATTGTAATGAACACAATATCTTTTAGCTTCAATTGGGATAGTTTGATATTTTAATTTGGTCGTTTAAACGACCAAATTAAATTCCAATAGACAATATAATTGTATACTAATTACGATTTTTTAAGAAAAATTTAATTTTTTATTTTATTTTAATAAATGATACAATAGAACATGAATTTTAATTGTAAAATTTAAAATATTTGATGTTCTATATTTAATTGAAGTATTTTTTGTCTAAGTATAATATTTTAAACTTAAAGGGTTTAAGTAATATATGTTTACAAACTTCAGGAGATCTTAATGTAATTTATTGATGGATATATTTATAACAGGAGTCTAAGTGTTATGCGCGTACAAACTTCAGAGGGTCTAAGTGTTACGCGCGTACAAACTTCAGAGGGTCTAAGTGTTACGCGCGTACAAACTTCAGAGGGTCTAAGTGCAATACCTCAAATGTCAGGGGGTCTGAGTGATTAAGTGACAAACCTCAAGGGGTGTGAGTGTAATTCTCCCTACTTTTTACCCTCTTGGCCAAGAAAAAATATGAAATAAATATTTAATCAGTTAGTTTGTGTTGAAGTATAAATATTTAAGTTACACCATTTCTAACAGTTTAAGCTTTTAGAAGAGTTGGTGACTTGACATGATAAAGTCATGTATTCTAATCTTATCGTTATCCCAATTATTAAAAGATTTTTATACAAGACCCAAAATCTAGCCTACATGTGAGAGAACGTATTGAAATATAAATACTTACATTACATCCTCTCTAACATCTTAAACTTTTGGAATAGATGTTGTTTAACAATTTGGAAGTAGAACATCTTCAAGCTCGGTCTTTGAAAAAGCCAGAAATTGTCAAATTATTTTACCAAGCATAAACAAAGCCTTCTTCGTAGCATTCAACAAAGTAAACTTTTTTTTTTGCAAACTATTTCGCCAAATTCACAAGATATCTATCAAAATATGTCTGACTAACCAAAAACTTATTTACATCATCTCATTTGCCAGATTTTGCGAATACATGTCAAAATATGAAAGAAAAACAAATAGAGAAGCAACAATAGCGAGGAACATAATGTTATAATCTAAAAATTTACCTCTAGAAATTCACCATCCAAATCCTTCAGCATTTGTCGTATCTGAAACAAGATAAACATGTTAAGGAATTGTTAGGGTGGTTCGGAATCACGTTCTATGAGACAAATGTTGAATGATTCGTAGAGAATCCAGGGAACATTTGATTTTTAAGAAGCAATTGATAATTAACAATAATAAAAAAATATTGATAATTAATAACGTTCAATTACCTTGGCAGAAATTAAGGTTTATAAAAAAATATCTTCCTATATAAAGAAGATCCATGAATGATAACATGCATTTGATACAATTTTCCTATCTGCAGGACTGAATCCGAGTATTGTGTCTGGATAAAAAACTATTAAACTTCAAACAAAAGATTAGATTCAAAGTGGTTTGTGACATATTGACCTTTATTGAGAAAATATATAACTATGAGGAGAGGAAGAAGAAGATGCAGCAAACTTATGGAAAATATTTGGCCTGTATGTGTAATGAAAATGAAGCAGTGGTGCACCATGAAAAGCGTAGGGATTTTTTATGTAAGACCTTTACAATCTCTATGTGAATTGACCTAATCACATGGTTAAGCTATGCTAGAGGCAGGAACAGTGCATGCAAGCAATAAAAAATGAGCCGAGTAAAATTTTCGTGCAGTTTTTTACTAGCTCTAGCAAACAGGATTAAGAAGTTTGAATACAACATGATCCTTCCTGTCTCCCCCCAACCCCTAATGCAAAAAAAGGATCTGAAGCAAAAAATACCGCAGAAGAAGAAAAAGAGGATGATAAAACGATCATGAAGATGAGGAAAATGCATCATGGGTAATATAATTATTTGAGTTACTATGCAGGAGTATAATGTCGCCAATAAGAACAGCTAGAACAATCCAATTGTAAATAAAGATACAACGTTAAAAAAGGCGATTGATGGAAGAAACCTTGATTGCTTCCTCTACTTCAAAGCCCAACAATAATAAAGCCTGCAAAATAAAGAAAAATGATTCTTTGATCTTATCTGAACAAAATATCATGTTATCTACTAACATAAAAAATAAAGTTTCAGAAATTAGTTAAAATGACCAGGCTTGATCTTAGAGACTTGATGCATATATTGGCATTTAGGTATTCTAGATTTTCTGCAACATATAGCCAAAAAATGTGGTAATAGAAAACCAGCGAAATGTCCAGTGTCCACATTGTAATCTTTGCACACCATAAAAACATCGAGTGTTTATGGGACTTTGCAAATTCAATATTGGCATTTTACACTTTTGAAGTGCCTTGTGAAGAAGGAAATTTGTTATATAAAATTATAAATATCCCGTAACACCAGCTTTGAACTGGAGATTTCCACTTCTCTTCCTTTATCTGGCTTCTGCATGGTGTACTTTGCAGTTTGGCATATGTTCAGTACCTGTTCCCACATTTGTCATTTTGAACATAATCTCACAGTTCAAACAACACAGGCCATCATACTTCCACGAAAAAAAAAAAAAACAGGCTATCATGTACGGTAAGTAAAGAAGAGGAAACGTTGACATATATAAATAGACAAATAACACAAATGATGTTTAAGAACTAACCAGAACTTACAGGTGGACCATATGCAGAATCATCAGCATTCAAAGGAACAAACTTGGAATCTTCAATCAGCTCATTAGGAAGCCCTATTTCCACAAAACCAAATATAATAGGAACCTCTAAATCAAAAAAACAATGCAATAGTTGTTGCCATATTATGTGTGGGAATCCCACTTCAGAAGGAGAAATAAGCCAGTGGATCTTAACATATTGTTAATGAGTTCACATTTAAACTTCTAGATGGATCTGATTTTCAAACATCTATGTTGAATATTTTTTGTGGTTAGACTTCCCTTATCACCAATAAATAAAATCAGAGCCACCCTAACAGTCCAAACAGTGGTGTGCTAATACTAATTGTCTCTTAGAGAATAACCAAAAGGCTCTTGGAGTTGGAGCCATGGTATCCCAATGGTGGGTGAACTATTAGGTCAGCCTCCACCAATTAACGACGAGGGTGTCCCATAAGCACGGGTTCATGGGCTATGCGTCAGTGAAGCGATAGATCGTCAGATCCTCTGTAGAGTAGAATAAAGCGCTAGGTAAATGGAAGAGTGATTTCTTAAAAGTTATCTGAATATAGTGCTTGTAGAGAACACTGAATCTGACTTGGGGGGAATTAAATCCCAATGTGGTACACATGTGAGGGGAGATTGAAAAATAAGTAAAGGGACCTTAGTATTCTAAAATGGGACTCCTACTAATAGGCAAGGTTGTCAAAACATGAATTGGAACGCATATCGTTTTTCAAAAATAATGTCTTATTGTACCGTCTCGCATACAGGAAGATACACTCAATTTAAATTTATATACGCACATACATAAAAATATGTAAATATATAGTGTCTAAAGTAATTCAAATAACATTTCAACTCATTCATCATTTTGTGCAATCTGTGTCCAATAGAGATCGAAATACAGACAATTGTTTGTCTTTACAACAGACATCGAAATATCAGGGTTTTTGTCTGTTTGAAGGAGAATAAGATGCATGAGAAATAAAGGAGAGTCTATGGAGAAGATAATTGAGAGCTTTGTTTGTTTGGGGTCAAACCAAAAAGAAGAAAACAACATATAGGGAAACCACATTGTTTCAATAATTATGGTAAAAAAAAATCTTGTGAAACAGTGTTATCTTTATATTGCATATATCGTTTTTTCATCGTATCCAAACGTGTCGTAAAGGAACTGCATGGTTTAGCTCCGTGGAAGTAGTTTTGCTGGTTTTTGCAGTAAAATATAAAGCTAAATTGATACTTGAAACGAAATTTACTTAGAAATGCAAGGAAAGTACTTCCTAATTGCTAGCAATTCAAATAAAACCAATCATTTTCATACCATTCACCCAAAACATCAAGCTGAGAGAAGGAAATAATTGGAGAGGATAAATTATCCAACACAAAATCTAACTAAAACCCAATTTTCAATGTACCCACTAAAAAACGAACATGATGTGAAAATATGCCAAGAAGTTTAAAAACTAAAATAAGGGAAAGTGGACCTTCAGAAGATGCTCTGGGAAAGTGCTTGAGCTTCAATTGATGGGCTTTTTTGGGTGACTGGAAAGTGGAAATCTGTGAAACTGAAAAATGGGTTGATAGAAGTGAAAGTCTTGCAGAGAACCCAAAGCAGAAGCTTGGAGGGATGATAAGAGTAGAAGCCATGAAATCCTTATCCCAGTTGTACCGTCATGATGACTACTCAAAGTAAGCGTTGGTGTTCAGGAAAAAATAGGGAGAGTAACGTAATCGGTATCTAAAAATCTGTCATACTTTTATTATAACCGTCCAATCAGAGAAATATTATTGATATATAATTTAGTGATTTTATCTATACTTTATAATATAAAATAAAATATAATAGACTTTCATAATTTATTTAACGATTTTAAATAAATTTATTCAATAATCACTAACATTTCTCTTAAAATTATTCACATTTCAAAAGGCACGGTTACCTCTAGATTGTTGATATGATGAATCATAATCATTTAATTTATAATGGATCTCAATTAATAATGGGGTCTATTATCAATTTAATAGTAAAGAATGATAAGGCTATCAAATAATCAATCTAAGAACTATAATGAATTAGATCAATAATTAGATCTAAATAGCATTGCTCTAATAAGAATCTGTTAATAGAGTGCGACATTTTATAAATATTTTTATTAATTTATGATATTTTCAAACTTATTTTTTAAATTATGACACTCTTTAGACGGTGAAAAAAAAAGTTCAAATTGTGTGTGGAGCTATGACTCCACTTTTTAAAAAATGACGTGGTTTAATAAATTTATATTTATGCTACTATTAAATATCAACATGAAAAATATTATTTTTCCCATATTGCCCTTGATCAATCTTAGAAAGTCAAGTGTATCCTAAATATAATAGCTATAACTTGTTTAAAACTTTTAGACCCTACAGATTGTGCAATGAATATATCAATTAACTTACCAAGCTAATGCAAAAGTATTCAATCTATAATTAATAGCAATTATGAATTAGAAGTTGAATCATTCACGGCCCTCCAATTCTCACTTGTTTCACATACTGATATATGCATAAAGTTGAAAAGGTGCTTCACCAATTGAAAGCTTCTGTCTGTCACTCCCTCTGCGGTGCAAAAGATTGAAGAGATACTAATCCCTCATTGCTTGAATTGTATATCTTATCCATAGATTCTTTGTATTTATGCATTCTTTTCATGTGGTAGACCATACTATTTTTTTTCTATTTGATCATTATAGGAAACTCCTATATGACATATTTGATAAGAACAATTGAAGTTGAAGAAAAACTAGGTCAATCTATTTGACATGATTGACATGATTGCAGATGGAACGTCTACACCAACTATTGAGTAAAACTTTTCTAACTTTGTCTAAGTTAGATAGGTTAATTGTTCATGAAAGGTAGAAAATATGTATATAATTATCTTTTTACATAGCATTTTTTGAGTTGTTTTAGAATTAGCTATTTTTTATTGGCATGAATATTGACATGAACACAACATAACCCAAAAATGACATGACACGACACCTAACCTAGAGCTTGAGTTGAAAATGACATGGCATAAACAATCCTAGAGCCTGCAACATCTTTGCCAGCTATGAGAGAAGCTCCCAGTGTTGTATGATCATCAGCATTTTTATCGTCCTTTTTTTTATTTTTTTTTGCATACCAACCAATATGTCATCTGTGACAATCCGTATATAAAATAATCACTAATACGTTAATTTAGGTCGTCAATTATGATTTCATATAATTAAGGGTGATTTTTAAAATTTTCAAATAAATAAATAGATTTCAAATATAAATTTTTATGTGAAAACGAGTAAAATGACTATAATTAGATCAAGTTTCGTAATAATATAATGTGTATATATATATATATAAAATGGAACATATATATATATATATGTGTGTATATGTATGTTGATGAAAAAGGACAATGTCCTTTCTAGATTTTTGTTAGAATTAGAAACGTGCACAAAGGAAAAAAAAGAGAAAGAAAAAAAAAAAATTATTACTGTGGAAGCCTTGCTCCCCAAGCAGAATTTGACTATAAAAAGCCAAGCAAATGCCAGGTAATTGGCACGGCAGAGAGGCAGAAAGGAAGGGAGAGAGAGAAAGAGAGAGAGAGGGAAAAAGAGAGAGGAAGTAAGAGAAATTTATGAGACATTTGGATCAAAAATTGAGTAGTGATTTTATTTCAGATCGCTATCAATTTTGAGTATTTTGTTCATGACACTTTGAATTTCACACCTATTGGAGTCATTGATAATTTTGAGGTACGGGGTAGTATACAATATGCTCCTGTCTTTTAAATCTCTTTGCAAAGAGTGTTTTTTCATAATCTGAAATTTATATTCTTCTTGATTATTTTTATTGATATGAAATTCTGTCAATATTATCGGTTGACCTCCTGTACGTGTACGTTGGGCTAAATACTTTGGGGTTGATTGGTACATGCACGAAGTGTACTTGGGGGCATGATTGGTAGAATATTATTATGGCCCTGCGGGGTGTGATTGTGATTACAGCCCTGAGGGGTGTAATGGTTCGATATGAGTATGAATTTTAAATACCCAAGTGTCACTTGTCATGTTACCAAGAGGACCCAAGTATGAGGCTATGATTTGAGTTATGTGATTTATTCAATTGAATTCTTGATTCTTTTATCTATGATTGTCTATCGATTGAATTAATCGGCATTTGATCATTCATATTCTTTTCTCGTTGAGCATATTGTTTCCTGTCATATTGTATACTTTCCCGCCTTTAATATTTTTCAGGATTATTTTGGAAAGAAGGACCAGAGTTGATATTTGAGGAATCGAGGACGGACGAATCTTGATATAATTTTTTTTTCTTTGTATATTGAGGAGATTTTTTTTATTATTTGGAGGTCAAAATTGTGATTATAAATTTATTGAGGCAATTAGAGCTTTAACCCTGTACTCGATGATTTATTTGTGGTTTATTAGTGAAAGATGAATTTAATCAAATAACGGGTCCGAGAAACCGAGGTGTTACACCATCATTGGCTATAAAGCCCTTTTAAAGGATCTATACTAACTAATTGCTTTGGGTCTACTATTTTAGCATTTACTAGCATGACCTTCTTCTACCACCATTCGTCGTATTAGGTGAGGTTTCTTTGTTCCATCTTTTAAACTTCATACTCACATGTGATATTTGATATTTGTTCATTGTTTTAGGAGATTGGATTAGCCACCAATGTTCTTTGAATTTTTTTTATGAATCTTGAGTTTCTCTTCTACCTTTGAATTTTTTACGGATTGACAATTAATTAATGTCCCCTAAAGGATAGCTCAAAAAATAAAAATTTATGGAACTTGCCTATGAACATTGAATTTTCCTTTTTTCATTTTTGTGTTGAGGATTTCTTTTCTTTTTCTTTTTTTCCCCCTTTAGCCTTGGTGTCTTGAGACTACAAGAAGTGTTATATAGTTTGAAGCTAAATTTTTTGTATGATAATTTTTACCAGACAACAGTTGTTGCTCATATGGGAACACACATTTGTTGTATATTAATGATTTTTAATGTAGTGTGTTGTTTTACTGATAAGAGTTTATTATAGTTTTTATCCTACTTATAAGTTGTTGGCATGTTGCCTTCTAAGGTGTGCTTTGTGTTTTTCTTACTGGTGGCTATTTTTTTTTTTTTTGGCCCTACTGTTTCGAATAGAAAAATGTGAGGAACTTACCCTATTTATCTCGGAGGTTGCACATGAAGCCAATGAAAGTCATGGGACAACACATGTTGTTTGTATGTTTCCAACAGATAAACCAGGTCATGTACCAATTTTTTTTGGAGGCTTAGTTTGGTTTACCTTAAATAGTTCAAATTTCTTTAGCTAATTCCACATCTTTACCATAGCATTAGTGCATGAAGAGAGTACATCTCAAGTTGTAATTAGAGTAAATTTGAAAGCGCCTCCTATTCAGTCAAAGAACCCATAAAATCACTTTCATGTTTTTGACGTCTAATGCATTATAATTTGAGAAGCTATGCCATGAGTTCTAGCATGCTTAGTTTTAACTTTTTAATCATCAATATTTGTTTTTCTTTTGAAGTATGAGTGGTTAATTCACATGATTTTGCCTCTTTGGGGGAGGTTCCTACATAGAAAAACTTTATTTGTTACTTATATTGATATGAATTCCGATATTAATTTCTCATCTATACAAATGTAAACTAATTGTGCATACCAGATATTAGCGTTTTAAATGTTAATCCTTGTTAAACTATACACGCTTTGAGAAATTAGCACACTAAGAGTGGTCTTTTTTTCATTAGAAGATCACCGTCTGTTTTTCATCAAAAGATTACCTTTTACTTTGTTAGAGTCGTGGAGATTCACTAATAAGAAATTTCAACTCAAATTTGAAAAATAAAAACAATAAGTCCATATTTTTTAGAATGCATGATATACAAATTTCGAGTCTACCTTCACAAATGAGATGCACTATAAGAATGATACAATGCCATTGTTCTAAGATGAAGCATAAGGTTAGTTATGACTTGTTTGTAACTTGATATAGTCCCCAAGAGTAGGCAATCTATTCATTATCACAATGTTTATTGACTTCTAACTTTTAAATCATTTACAACAAAATAATAGATATAGTTTCTTCTGCATGGTTTTGGTTACAGATCACACTTATGTAAGTATCCAAAAAACCTTTCTGACAATGTCAAGTATGACAAAAGAGTCTAAAAACTGGTCCATGAAACTTGTTGCAAAATACATTCAATTTTTGGGTACATATCTTTCATGATATTTTCATAATCTTGCAATAATAGTACATAATATATTAGATATTCAAAATAGTACACGTGTAATGCACGTGTGCACGAACTAGTAAGTTTTAAAATGTAATAAATTGGTAAATCTATTTTGCAAAATGCAACACCAATTTGAATAGTATCACAAACTCTTTCTATAGTTTTTTTTAGGTAAATTATATAGATAACACTTAAACTATGCCACATATATCAATTAGGATTTTAAATTAATTTGTATGTCAGTTTAACTCCTCAATTATGTAATTTGACTCAATGCCCCCTTTTCGTCCAAATTTGCCATCCATTTTAATAGAATAACTAATGTGCACATCACGTAAATCTAAGATTAGGTGTATTTACGAACACATGTGAATATGAGGTGTTGCGTGTAAGTTAATGACAAATTTAAACAAGAGGAGAATATTGAGCCAGATTATATCGGTAAGAGACTAGATAATTGACACAAAAATTAATGCATGAGCTTAATTGACATATATAACATAGTTTAGGGCATGTATTTAGTTTATTCTATCTTCTTTTAACCCAATAGGTGCATTTTCAACCAACATTTTTCAATCTGGTCAATATTTTATTTGACTCAACGAATGAATTTACAATTTACTTATATTTTTAATTCAATTATTTAAATTAGTATATGAATTTTTTTTTTTTGATGGGTCAAGCCCAAATATTCCAAATTATGTAAAAGGGTCCAACCTCAATTGAAGAGCCAAGTCATATGAAGATCTATCAAGCCCAAGTTCAAGCCTGATCCAGCTGGAAGCCCCCCTTCAAAGGAATTGGAACACGAGCACGGAGATACCCTACTATATTTGTAAATTATCAAAATATAAAATCCCTTGCTTACTCTACCGCCTCACTTCCAAACCCTAACTCTCCCTCAAAGCATTGTAGCTCCCCGGAGCAAACTCACAGAGAGCACCATAAATCATCAATAAAGAACACCGGCCACAGTTGCCATTTAAAGTGGACGTAGGCCACGGCCGAACCACTATAAACCCATGTGTTAACTATTTCTTTGTTATTCTTTCATTATTTGCGTACTAATCATTGATTAATCACCATAATACCATTCACCTTCTTGACTGTTGATCTTGTACCGATTTGTGCATCATCAATTTTTACCCTCAAAACCCTCCATCGATAACATACATTCCACTTTTTATTATTGACTCAACACACAAGAATTTAAGATTTATCGATATTGTTATTCAATTATTTTAAATTAGTATGTGAAAATACCTTGTTTCTGATAGGTCAAGCCCAAATTATGTAAAAAAGGGGCCAAGCCTCATTTGAAGAACCCAGTCCTATAAGAATCTATCAAGCCCAAGTTCAAGCCCGACCCTATCGGAAGCCCTCCTCCGAAGGACTTGGAAGACGAGCACGGATACCCTACTATATTTGGAAATTACCAAAATAGGAAACCTCTTGCCCACTCCACCGACTCAGCTCCAAACCCTAAGTCTATAAATAGTAAGCCCTCCTCACATCTAGGGCACGCCTCCCAAAAAGTCTACACTCCTCTTCTACACAGATTGCTCTGTAGCTCTCTCTCTCTCTCCCTCTCCCTCTCCCTGAAAGCATTGTAGCTCCCCGGAGCAAGCCTCTAAAGAAGGAGAACACCGTTGTTCTATAATAAAGAATACCGGCCACCGTCGCCATTGAAAGTGGATGTAGGCTAAGGCCGAACCACTATAAATTCTTGTTTCATTTATTTCTGCATTATTCTTCCATTGCTTACCTATTAATCTTTGATTAATCACCACGATACCATTCACTTCTTAACTGTTGATCTTGCACCGATTTTGTGCATCATCAGTTTCTACTATTAGAAACTTTCGTTTGAGAACAAATATTTCACTTTTTTTCACTACTAAAAAGAAAATGCAACAATAAATTTCTCAAATATGACCCATCTAAGAAAACATACAATTCAGGTTAAAGAGTTAATATTAAGATAGGTGATGGATTGTTTTGTATTATATTTGTAGATTGTATATGTGAAAAAATCAGTTTAATTTATTGTCAAACGATGAATACATTTAATTGTAGTTCAAATTTGATGGGCCATGTTTAGAATAGGCCCAAAATTATGGACCAAGCCCAGAATCACAGTCGAGGGCTAACTCAGAGGCCCAGTTTAGGAATATAGATTAGACCCACCACAGGAAGGAAGAAACTAGGTCAACCATGCTATCTTGAGAGAGAGTCCAGTCAGCCGTCTCATGATGAAAGACTTAGTACATAACTGACAAGCGAACGGATCTTCTTGGGACACGCACGTCACCGCCTTCACAGAATTGTTTCACCTGTTACGAGAAGGGCGCCACCACCACCAAACTACCTAAGCTGATATGAGAAAGACGCTTCAATCTGTTAGGAGACACTTATAAATTGTAAGTCTCGCCTACACAAGGCGGCATCACACACATATCCCTCACACTAGAGTACCCTATACTCCCTGAAACAATAACACACTCAGGTCATCCTAACCGAACTACTTAATCTGTTTTTTGCTTGTGTTAACTTTCCCCATTTATTACTATATTAAATACTTGACAGATAGTTCATAAATTCACTTTTGTGCATCATCAATTTGGTGTCGTCTATGGAAAACGACTAAGTTTTCTACTGTCTTTCCATTTCTTTATACTTTTATTTCCATTTAATGGTTATTACGACTAGGTCCATGAATCAACTAATGGAAAAGAATGATCCACCATGTCGCGATAAGGTCCCGCCTCCACCCCTGTTTTTGTAGCAAATCTCATGCTCGAACAGTAACTACTGGAGACAATGCAACTCTTGGTAAACCAAAATCAACAGATTCTCTAGTTGATGCTCGCCAGACACCCTCAAGGAGTTACACCCTAGCCCCTAGGAGGAAAAACACCCCAGACAGTCTGTCCAGGGCGCCAAGGTGCCCATCAACAGGGCCCCAACACTAAGCATTCCTCAACAAGATGCCCAGCACTAGGGCACCGCTTGTAGTAGCGAGACATCCCTACTCAGCGCCTAGGTGCCCCAATTTCTCCTTCTTATTTGCCAGCCTTGTCCTTTCGTGTTGGGGACCCTCTTATGCAAGAAGACGGAGGAGAAAACTAGTACATGGACCACAAGAGCCACTACAATGGCCCTTCAAAGGGCGTGCTAACTAATGAGACAAAAAAATTAAGGAGGTACAAAATCAGGTTGGCGACGTCTTCAACACCATCAAGGTAGGAGCCCCGAAAACAATCAACTACCTTGTGAGGCGCACTAACACTCCATTCGTAACTGATGTGACCAACTACCCTCTTCTCCCAAAGTTTAAGATGCCAATCATGAAAGCTTTTGATGGCTCCAAAGATCCACTGAACCACCTTAACACCTACTAATTCTAAAGTTCAAGATCTCTACCACCCTCAATGGTTTTGCTCACTAGTTATTCACCAAGCTTCCCTCAGCTTCCACTGACTCTTTTGCTGAACTAGGGAAGTTTTCGTCTCACTCTTCATTGGGGAACGTCGACACCAGAAGCCTACAACCCACCTACTCAACATCAAACAGGACCAGGATGAAGGCCTAAGAAGTTAATTTACTCGTTTTAACAAGAAATCCCTCAAGATTGAAGAACTAGATGACAAAGTCATCATAACTGCCTTCGTAGAAGGCATGTGCTCATCCAGTCCCATGTTTTCAGTCTTGAAGCACCCGCCAAAGAACATGCTAGAATTAGTATTAAAAACTCAGAAATACATGAATGCTAAGGATGTCGCTAAAGTTAGGATAGCCGAGTCCTCACGTAGAAAAGAATTCAAAAAGTAAACATGTGAAAATTCTACTTCTTCACTAATTTGTGGTTGAAATTCAAATTCAGTGAAAAAGAAGCATTTTTTAGGAAAATTTGGTGTCCGAACTGAAGTAGGTTGTTTGATTCTGGTAGATCTCAAAAAATACCATATTAAAAGAAAAATTCGTCTCAAACGGACAACCGAGCATAAAATTATAATAGTATGAAGTTTTGTCACTATCTCATACTTTTCTAATACTCTACCAGCACCAACCACCAGCTAGGCGCCTAGCATCCAGGCACCTACGCCCGCAATGTCTGCGGCAGCCACGTCCAAAGTGCTCGCGATACTAGCGCCCACACCCGCAACCTGCCAACGACGCCCAACTTCCACGCAGACGCCCAGCGACACTAGGCCTCACTGCACCCAACATCACCCCTCCTGGTGTATATAGCGCTCTTGTACCCATGTTCCATGGGCTCTGTCTTGCCGATACCTTTTAACCACCCTCACTGTAATCTGCTTCCTACTCTCCCTCTCTTGGGAGAAAGCCTCCCGAGACACCAAAAACTTGGCCTAACTGTGACTCTATTGCTCATGCAAACAACCTTATTCTCCAGCTTAGCAACTCTCCTGCGAGTCGCCAAAAGTTTGGCCTCATCCTGCCTCTGCTCTCACGCAAGTAGCATTAATCTCCAACTTTGCGGCTTTCTCACAAGTCGCTAGAAGCTTAGGAAAGAGGAAGTTTGCTACTCACTAGATAGACCTAACTCTACCAAAGGTTGTTTGCTGCTCACTAGATACTTGGCCTAACTCTACCTCTGCTCTCATGCAAGTAGCCTTAGTCTCCAGCTTAGCGGCTCACGACTCGCTAGAAACTCGACCTAACTTTACCTCTGCTCTCACACAAGCAATCTCAATCTCCAGCTTAGCTGCTCTCTCGCGAGTCGCCAAAAAATTAGTCTAACTTTACCTCTGCTCTTATGCAAGCAATCTCGGTCTCTAAAAACTCGGCCTCAGGAGGTGCAATTCTCTCGTAAGTCACCCACAACTCCTTCTCTACAACCTTGTTGTGCTTACTTCTCCCTTATCAGAGTTCAGGTGCTAAAAGAGGACAAGGACAAGATTTCTTACTAATATCCTGCCTCCCAAATTCCATTGGGCTTGGGGGGAAAATAATGGGCCTAGTTCAGAACAGACCCAAAATTATAGACCATGCCTAGAATCACAATCGAGGTTCAACTTAGAGGCTCAGTTTGGGAATGCAGGTTAGACCCATCGTAGGAAGGAGGAAGTTAGGTCAACCACACCATCTTGAGAGAGGGTCAAGTCAGGCGTCTTATGATGAGAGACTCAATGCATAACTAAAAAGTGAATGGATCTCCTTATGATGCGCACGTCACCACTTTCACGAAATTGTCTCACCTGTTATGAGAAAGACGCCACCTCCACCAAATTACCTCAGCTGATACAAGAAAGACGTCTCAATTTGTTAGGATGTGCCTATAAATTGTAAACTCCACCTACACATGGGACATCATACACATATCTCTCACACTTGAGCACCCCACACTCCCTGAAACAATAAAACACCCTGACAATCCTAGTCTTTCATAGTGAAATAGGTAACATTGACTGAACCACTTAAATTGTGTTTTGTTTATATTGACTCTCCCCATTTATTACTGTATTAAATATTTGACAGGTGATGCATTAATTTACTTTTGTGCATCATCAAAACTTATTAAAAAATAGATTATACTCAATAATTTCATATCAATTTTGTGTTGATTAATGGGTTATTAAAATATTCTTTATTTTATTTTGAATTTATACTGTGTCTAAATAGTATCATGTTAAATTTAACTAATAAATAGGTGACTCATTTACAAATAAAATCAATGAATTAATCTAAATATAATTTGAACCCGTTAAACCGAGTAGGGTAGATAATCCTAGATTAATTGAAAAAATATAAAAAAGTAATAAAAAAAAAGGACTCTATCACTCTAAGTTAAAAAGATATTAATGATGACTTTCACCCCGTGGTTTAATTTTAAGATTGGGAATTCAAATTTCGTTTGAGACTCCTAGGGGTTGTTTGGTATGGAGATTTGGAAAGGTTTCAGAGCATGGGTTAGGGTATAAACCCCCTTAAACTCATGTTTGATAACCATAAAGTAAAAATAGGATTTGAATTCTGGTCCAATAATGAAACCCACATACGTGGGTTTCATATGGGAGTTAAGGGGTTTAACATACAAATAACATTTATATTATCATATATCTTATACACTCTTGATTAATGGGTAAAATAATTATTTATATATAAATATATTATCATAATAATCATATATCTATGTGCATACCAAACATGGATATGAACAACATTGAAAGTTAAATCCTATCTTTAAATCAAAGCTCGGTTTTATCAAGTCAATACAAATTCATTTTAAAAAATATATTAAATATGTCTCTATTGTCCGACAAAATAAAAAATAAAAAAAAAAGAAAGAAAAAAAAGGAAAGAAAATACCCCAAGTCAAATCACGTGCCTAGACAGCAAATGGGGAAAGCTCCACGTGGTTGGTTATAACTTAATGGCCAAGAAATATGGTTAGAAGAGTTGGTAATTAAACTGACCAAAAAAAGAGTAGGTAATTAAATAATTAAATAATAATACCATCAATTTCTCATGATCGATCAGAGAGATGTTAGCAATTCAATTTCTCCTTCCAAGGTTGTCAGGAAATGATAAAACGTCGCTATATTGAGATATTTGAACCTTACCGTCAAAAATATAAAATAAAATAAAGACATTTAAAAGCTTTACCTCGAAATTCGCGAGAGCTGTTTTTCATTGGTTAAAGTTTACCGCGTCGAAAATTATTATTTTTAATAACAAAGTTATGCATTTTTTTTTTAAAAAAAATTATAACTGTTAAAAAAAAGTTGATAATCGACTATGAATATTATGATTTATTCATTGTTTTAAGGTTGATCGTAGTCTTAGCAAGTTATAACTTACATTTCAAAAAATTATGACTTAAATCTTGTAAAATTATAATTTTTAGAACAGTACTAACATCGGTATTGTAATCTTCGCTGTTAAATTATGGTTTTTGTATATAAATTATGGGTCAATTGAATTAAGCTATGATTCAAGCAGAATTAGTTATAATGTATGGTGTCTGGATTAGTTTAAATGCACTTTGATTAATTCTCTTCGTAGTTTGGTCAAAGACAGACTATCTATACCAGAACTAGAGTATTCATGAGGTGTAATTCTCCCATGACCTAATCTCATAGAGTTGTTAAATTAACATGTATTCATATTCACAAATTTTTAGAGCATCTCCGATAGTGTTATTTAAAGTAGAGAGTATTGTTTTGAAATAAAGAGCATCTTTGACAAAAAGATCAAAAACATACGACTCTTTATTCTTATTAATTTATTATTTTATATTTTGACTTTTTTACAAATAAAATTGACTTCCTTCATTTCCCCCCTCTTTTTTAGCATTGAAATATATTTTATCTCGAATATCTTAGATGAAAACACAAATGTATCATTTTAGAGGGAAAGTTTATGTATGCTCTTGATTGTGAAAGTTTATGTATTTAGAGGGAGTAAATTTCATATTATTTTTTGGATTAATTGTTTTTTTTGTCTTTCTGTACTTGACGTCTAAAATTATGCACATTATTCCTTGTAGATATGTATCAAAGTGAAATTATTATTTTTATCATTCAAGTTAACGGAGAGTGTACTCGATACATCCAAAATATGTTGTGGGCTTTGTTTTCATTATTTCCTTTTAAAAGAATATTGTCTAAGTGCCTAAAATATCTTTTATAATATATGGTATAATACCCAAATAAGTAGGACATCAGTCTCATATTAAAAAACCATGTAAGAAAAACATAAGTGATTTTCAACTCTAGATCAAAATCTCACTTAAGGGAAAAAGAGACTTGACATGTTTGATTGAAATATGTTGGTTTGTTGTTATGTTCCATTAGTTTTATGGATAAGAATAAATTAGACAGAAAGTCTGATTTTAAAATGTAGATATTATAATAATTTTTTTAATTTCGTGAAGGGTGTCAATTATTTTACTTTGATATATAACTATAAGGGGATAATGTGCATAATTTTAAAAGTCCAATAAGTAAGGTATTTCTAGCTTAAACCACATGGGATAAAAAAAACATAAAGTATAAATAAATTTTCTTATCACATTTACATCCTATTTTTAAATTACTTGTTCTAAATTAGCATAAAAGATCACTTAACACTTACTCATAACTTCACAAATAATTTCAGTTTATTTCAAAAAATCAAAACATTATATGGGATGATGCAACCATATATATATATAAGTTTAGAAAAAAAATAGTGTTTTGACGGATATATTTGAAGTATTTTTGAATATACAGAATGATATGTCGCCATCCCACCACCACCATTTTGCCGGTGCCCCCTACAAAAATTAAAAAAAAAAAACACCACCACCATCATAACCATTATTTGTAGTCCCACCTTTTGATTTCTTCCCAAATGTAGTGTGACCTGCTCACTGACCCACATTAGGATGTCTTCTAAGTATCCTATAGTTAATATGAAACTGCTTAACTTCAAAGATAAGATGGCACAAATAAGTGTAACATCAATTCTTTACAGCCAATGCCACTTGCCCTTTGTGACCTAAAACCAACCAACCCACCCACCTTCTCATTCACAAATTGCAAGAGATATAATATAAGGAATCATCACATGGGTCATAGCTCATGTTTTGTCACTAGTGAGGATAGAAATTTCTGTGAAAAACTTATGTATGGATATGTTTAGGCAATTGTGTTTAAACCTATAGTCCTACCATAACCTTTTTAGTACATAGATTTAACATGACAAGACCCCAACAACCTCATATAGTAAGTAATTAGGTCTTGCTTGGCTAAAGTTTCATAGGCTGTATGGATCATCTAAGTATCATAATACACATACATATCCAATAAAAACATAGTTTTGATGGGTTAGGTTCATGGATATAGTTTGATTCATCTACAATTTTCAAGCTATGAGAGTATGCAGGAATGCTTTTTAAGTAGTGAGGATCTGGTCATATCAATAAATTCTATCTTTTTAAAATAATACATTGAATTTTTAAAAGAAAAAATAAGATGAATTTTTAGTGTTGGCAGATTTTCACCATTCAAACGAAATTGAAAAATCCAATCATTCAAAACTTTTTTTTAAAAAAATCAAGAATTATTTTAATCACGTGTGCTTTAAATTTGCAGTTACCATATAGACTTGAAATGTGCATAATTAATTGTAAAACAAGGTGAGTTAGGTCAGCTTTATACAATACGCTTTTAAAAGGAGCAATGCTATATAGACACAATTCAAATAGAATCATTGAATTAATTATAAGTTAAAGAATCTTAACAACCGTATTGCAATTTGAAAATCTTTCATAATGACCAAGATTTTTAAATTTACGTCAATAATTATGGGACAAAGCTTGATAAAAATGAGATACATTCATTAAATTGTAGATATGAAGTTATTCAAAAGAGATTTGAGATCCATTCATTTAATGAAAATATGAGAATAACTTAGAGAATCTTTAAGCCATGAAAAAAATTTAAAAGAAATATGTAAAGTATATACTGATCTGAATAAAGTCAATCACCCACAATATCTCTTCCATGCATTTAGTTTTTTGGGTTTTCATGTCTTAGAAGACGATTTTCTTTGACGCATTCAATTTATGGAAAATCGAATTTGTCGAAGAGATTAGTCATCCAAGAATCTCTAGATGTCATTACTTTTAATCTCATTTTTATTCGTTTAAGATACAAATTTTACTCGATTTAACAATTTTACATTATTTAGTTTTTTTTTTCAATTCTTTGTTATTATGACATTTTGCCATTAATATCATTCCTGATTTCTTGGGATACAAAAACGTGTCAAAATTGTAATTGACTTATAACGTTAATTAACAGGTGGAAATATGAACTGTCCAATGATATTTTGCCACGTGGATAACATAATATGGCCATACAATAGCATATTGTATTCTTAATTTCCGAGTGATTAATGCTACATGATTTAAATAAAATTTAAAAAATTGTAAATCATATGCATATTATTTATTGAATAAATAGATTGTATCAAATTTTTCAATGGAATCAATTCATCCAACACTGGTATGAATTTAGTTTGCATTTTTTGAGTTTTATTTAATGATAAATGAACTTAAAAATTAAATTTGATAATTTTAATTATTGAATAGATAGTGAGTCTCAATAAATGTTGGGATTCACAGTAAAATTAATAATTATAATTATCAAGTATAATTTTTAAATTTATTTTTTAAATTTACGTAGCATTACTTTAATTTCCACGTATATTTCCTTTTTTTCCTTCACTATTTAATGCGAAATGGACGAGAATTTTTTTTGAACAGTGAAATGAACGAGAAATTGAATTCCAAGGGAAAAGGAAATCCAAGGAAAAGGAGAGGATACAGAGAGATAAAAAGCACCAATGACTCTGAACTTTTTGAGTTTGTGAAGGAATCTCCAATTTTTTCTCTGCTGATTCAAAAAACTCTAGAGTGAGAGTGAAAGGTAGAGAGAGGGAGACAAGGAAAAATACCCGAGAGGGAGACAAGGAAAAATACCCTTTATCAGTTTTATGTGTTCACACTTGTTTTCTCTGTCTATCTGCTGTGTTTGTTCTCTGCTTCGTTTGAAGGAATAACAGAGTATACCAGAGAGAGAGAGAGAGAGAGAGAGAGAGAGAGAGAGAGATAGAGATAGAGAGAGATAGAGAGAGAGAGAGAGATGGGCATTTTATGTGAAGATGCGATACTGATTAAAGAAGCTGAGACACCAGGTGATCACACTGTGGTAACAGTGAATTGTCCAGATAAGACTGGACTTGGTTGTGACTTGTGTAGGATTATCTTGCTCTTTGGGCTGAGCATTGCCAGAGGAGGTATGAATAACTGTCCTGCTCTATATTATTTTGTTTTTTTACCTTTGATTTTGTACAATTTGTGTGCAAAAGATTTGAGATTTGTGGTGAAACAGATGATGGGTTGCTGTGTTTTTTGGGTTTTTTGACAATTTTTTGTTAATTCTTTCTTAGGATACGTCATTTTTAGGAAAGAAATGGTGGGCTAGTGTTTTTTTGGCCAATGATTGAAATTGTATGAAGTTAATTGGTGGGATAGAGATTTTTAGCTAGATAAATTGTGTTATTGTCCAGTTTCAATCTTTTATTTATTTATTTATTTTGACTTTTCTCTGATTTTCTTTTCTATGGTTTAGTTATTTTTTTCCTTGATGATAGATGGGTCACCTGATTATTTTGTACTTCTGAATCTTTTTTGGGGGTGTTAATTCTTCATTGTTAATCCAGATTCTCTTCAGTTAATCTTCCTTTGATTTAGGATTCTTGGAGAGAGAAAATACAGGAATTGGGGTTCTGATAGTTGTATTTTCCTTTGTTATTTTTTGTACTAGATAAGTTGTGTTATTGTCAAGTTTCTATCTTTCTTCACTTTTCTTTGATTCTATTTTCCGTGGCTTAGGTTTCTCACTAGATGAAAGATGGGTACCCTGATTATTTTGTACTTCTGAATCTTTTTGTGGGTCTTTCTGATTCTTCATTTTTAATCCAGATTCTCTTCAGTTAATTTCCCTTGAGTTAAGATTCTTGGAGAGAGAAAATGCAGGAATTAGGGTTCTTATTCTTGTATTTTCCTTTGTTCCTTTTGCTTTAGATGTTTCAACGGATGGTAAATGGTGTTACATAATTTTCTGGGTAATTGCAAAGCCAACAACAAGGTGGAATCTACTAAAGAAGAGACTGCTTGAGGTGTGCCCTACATGTACTCCGGCCGCATCGGGGATTTACTATTACAGGCCAGAATTTCAACAGCCAAAGCCACCAGATGTGTTCCTATTGAAGTTTTGGTGTGACTATGACCAGAAAGGCCTCCTTCATGGTACTCTTTTGATTCCATAATTTAGTTTTCTGGGGTAATTGAAGTGGAAGCAAAAACTTGGGGGTAAATGCCTAATTGTGGTTGTTTTTTTTTAGATTTTTAATTCTTGTTCCTGAGTAATTGGGAATCTTCTGCTTACTTTGACTAGAAGATTATTTATATCAGATGCATTTAAAATGGAATATTTTATGTTTTAGAGAAAGGAATATGCTTTTATCCTTTACCATGCATAAAATCCCAATTCTCCACACCTTCGTCACAAGGGCATTTCGAAATTAGAGGCATAATTGTGGTCCTTTTGATGGACATAGATGTCATAGAAGAGGAAGTCTTGGATTCCTGAATGATAAATTTGCTTGAATAGTAATATGAAGACTTAAGTTTTTAAAGTAATCCATGGGAAATATATTTGTTTATGTTTTCAGCCTATTTGTTTGTTTGATATGGTCTTCTTTTCTGTAGATGTTACCGAGGTTCTTTGTGAGCTAGAGCTTACGATAAAGAGAGTGAAGGTATCCACAGCACCAGATGGGAGAGTAATGGATCTATTCTTTGTCACAGACACCAGGTTTTTTTCTGCTTATCTTTTTCTTTTTGTCTTTTGCATTGTCTTTTTGATCCATATGGTTGCCTCTGGAGGAATAGAAAGAGTGTCTAGACTCATGCAGCCATATTCTAGGGTTGAATTTTAATTGTGTCTTGTTGGTCATTGCACGTTCCGAAGCCACATTTAAGAAGATTAACTCTGACAAGTACTAGTTTCATGTAGGTGTTCTTCTCCTTGGAAATTGGTTCACACACCATATACAATTCACTGAATAACTTTAAAAAATTGCCTTCGGCATGAGGTGTTATTAAGGCCTTGTGTTGGTTATTATTATTGCACATGAATATAGGAATCAGCATAAATCCTGATTTATTGCTTTTCCACACTTAAGGCAGCAAGCTAAGCCGTTCTCAAAAAGAAAGTTGCTGTTTGAGAATCATTTTTACCTTCATCCAGATTTCTGCTCGTTCCCACTGTTGCATCCATTGAAGGAACCAAGCGGCTTAGGTGCCATGGCCCTTCTCACTTATTGTAAAATTCCTATATTACCCCATAAGTTTTGGAAAATCCCATGTATGTCCTCAAGTTCCAAAAAGCATTATATATAGGCAATTCACTTTGTGAATTGAGTTGTTATTTAATAGCCATATGAGGGTGTAATTACATAAACAAGTGATGTTCTTATAGTCAAACATATTTGATTAGACAAGTTTGATGACCAAACTTTACTATGGTGTTTTATAACAGTTATTTTTTGCTAGGTTTTGTATAGCTAAAAGCTTATCCAGTTGACTGAAATTCTTAACTAAGCTCTTGTTTGGTCCCCTCAAGATAGACTCCTGGATCTGTCCCTGCATCAATCGGCCTTCTCAAAAAGAGCATATTTGAATTGGGTCGTATTTTTTAACTAAAGGATCCCCTTAAAAGGGCAAAATAAAATGAGAGTAACTCATTATTCGAATGATTAGGATGACACATTAGTGGATTCTATTGAAGGTGAATTCTATGTAGATATAACATGTATTAAATCTAGATCCATATCATGGAAAATTTGTTTCTAGTGAATTTTTTTGCAAGTCTTTTGACAAAATTTCTATAAAGATTGTGATATTAGATGATTTTCCTTGGGGAAAAAAAATATTTGCTATGGAATTTGGGCCCATTATTATGGGTTTCCTAATGTAATTTGATCATGTTAACCTCATTTCTGTCACATGTGTCGCTGCATTTGTTCAATCCGTGGCATTTATGCTACACATTTTCCCATACTATTTGAGAAAAATGGAAAAAGAAAAATGACAAAAGAAATAGAAATAGAAATAAAAAGGAGAAAAAATGCAACTCATTCTTTTCTTGCAGAGGAGTGGTAGGTAGTGAAAAGTGTTTTATAATTAAGCCTAAGCTTTAAGAGTTGTTTTAAGGATTAGCAAGGTGTTTGAGTAGATAATGCTTTTGTCAATGTTTTGAGAATTACGCCTAGCTCAAGGCGATTCTAGGCGCACCCCATACGTCTCAAATGGCCTCAGACGAGGTGATTTCGCTAAAGTGTGCGCCTCGAGGATTGAGCTCAAGGTGCCACGACACTTGCTTTTTTCTCCCTTGTGTCTTTAATCTTGATAAGTTGGGATTAGGTATTAATAACTTAACCCTAATTTTGGATGGATATAGACCCAATAAGGATGAATAACATGATTTGCTTAGTGATGATGAGGATTTCTAGGCCCTTAGGATACGTGGAAGCGTGGACTGATGTTCAATTTCTTTGATAGTTTGCCCTATATGCTTCAAATATTAAAAACTTAAGATATTATAGTTGTTGGGTGAAATTTTGATGGTAATGCATTAGTTGACATTTGGATGTTGTATAATTTTTGGGTGCTTGGTTGTGTTGTAATTGTTAAATAACTATCTATTCCAAAAACGTAAACTGTTGGAAAGAGTGTAACTTAGGTATTTATATTTCAACACGTCCCCTCACGTGCAGGCTAATTTTTGGGGCTAGCATGTGGAAACTTTTTTAATTATTAGGGTGGTGGCGAGATTTTAATACAGGACCTCCTATTCTAATATTATGTTAAACAATCATCTATTCAAAAAGTTTAAGCTGTTGGAGAGAGTGTAATTTAAGTATTTATACTTCAACAGTAATTTTTGTGCCTTGTTTGAAAAATATGTCAATTTTAATATATTCTTGTTATTTACAATGTTTGGCTCTCACTTTGAGGAAGCCTTTGCCTTGTTCCTCACCTCTCTCCTAGAATCTAAAAGGACCCCTGGCTCCTCAATTCACCTTGCACCTTAAACAACACTGTTATTGTTGAAGCTACACAATTACATATTTTAGCCCTATAATTTTACCAATACTAGCTAGCAGGCTTGGGATCTTTGAATGTCCTGGTTTGCAATATGTTCCAAAAGCAATCTAGATGTCATTGTGACATCATTTTTAGTTCCATCTTACAAACGAATCTTCACAAAATTCCACGGAATACTGGTGTTTCTATGGCTCCATATATGTATTTTTATTACTTCGTTGCATCACTTAGGGTGCTTGAAATGCATCAGCGTGGAAGTGGTACCTAGTTCTCTGGTATTGTCTGACGTTATTCCTATAGTACACTTAGTTTCAAGTATATTGGGGCTTTTGGGCACTGTCTTCACCTTGTTACCATACTAAACACCTCCATCTAATCCCTTTTCAGCTGAGCTTCCAGAAATAACAAGAATAACAATGGGGATGATAGTCACGAATCATTATGTGTAAACATAGCAATTTGTCTTCTTGATTAAATGAACTAAATTTTGTAATAAAAGAAGGTTGAAAGAATTAGATAGCGGATTCAGATAAAACTCAATTTTTTGTTTCACACTCTTCCTTTAAGTTCGATATTTTGTTTTCTAAGTAACGTCTCCGAACTGGTTTAAGTCTTTTATATCGTTGAGTTTGACTTGTGAAATCTTCTGTACGTACTGGAATCTTGTCAGACTGTATTTTGGCCAAATTTGAAGTCATGTAAGGCATTATTAATGTTTTCCTAAAGCAAATGATACTGATGGAACAATATGGATCTCTTTCATTTATATTTTACTCTCTGGAAGATAATTCGTTTGTGCCTCTATTTTGATGAATTAGAGAACTTCTCCACACTAAAAAGAGACAGGAGGAAGCAATTTTTCGTTTGAAAGCTGTGTTAGGGAATACCATGCTAAGTTGTGAGATTGAACTGGCTGGTCCTGAAATTACTGCATGTTCACAAGGGTTCTCGTTCCTTCCTCCCTCTATGACAGAAGACATGTTCAGTTTGGAGCTGTCTGCTAAATACCCAAGTGGGTTTCTTGCCTCGATATCTGTTACGGTGGACAACTCCCTCAGCCCCTCTCACACACTGGTCCAAATCCTCTGTCAAGATCACAAGGGTCTCATTTATGATATCATGAGAACTCTAAAAGATTATAACATCCAGGTAAATAATTTAAAATAGAAACATTCTTTTACTTGTAATTTCCATAGAAGTTGGTATTAGAATCACACCCTTTTTCCTTATGGTGTATTATCATCAAAGCCTTATGTGGGAAACTTGAAGAAAAGCAAGGATTGTAAAGCCTTTGCCAATCAATACTGTCTTCTGCTATTTTGATGAGTTACCTCATGTTTGGACCGAAATGTTGCTTGATTATTTGGAAACTGCTAAACGCATAAGTGCCAAACTCTAAAGCTTTTAAAAATCTGTAAAACAAGATCGTGTACTGGTGGGGAATAATTGGTGAGAGGTTGTGCAGAAGACAAATTTAGCATGGAATGGTTTTGGGATTTGTTGACTCTGAGATATTAATAAATCCACGCTTCTTTTTTCATGTGATTTCCCATCATGTTTCAAGATTTTCTGACATCTAAAACTTAATTCTCTGCCAGATTTCTTATGGTCGATTCTTTGCAAACCCGAAAGGAAACTGTGAGATGGACTTGCTCATAATGCAAGCAGATGGGAAGAAGATAGTTGACCCTGATAAGCAAAATGCACTGTGCTCACGTCTGAGAATGGAACTTGTCCGCCCTTTAAGGGTTGATGTGGTGAGCCGAGGTCCTGATACTGAGCTTCTTGTAGCTAATCCTGTTGAGTTATCAGGCAGGGGCCGGCCTCTTGTCTTTTATGATATTACCCTTGCTCTGAAGAGTCTTAACACACACATCTTTTCGGTACTACATCTAATTCAATGTTGACTATCTTCCTGAATTCATGAATTTATGTTAGCAAGATTAAAAGATGGTGCTGCTCTTTTTTTCCATCATTTCTTCAGGTGGAGATAGCGAGACACAGGCTTCATGATCGGGAGTGGGAAGTGTACAGGATCCTACTGGATGAAAGTGACGGCTTTTCTTTGCCAAGGAACGAGATCAAGGAATGTGTTACAAAGAAATTGATGGGTTGGGAATGATATCGATGACAGCAGTTACGATTCAAAGTATCAGCCAATATTTATACGACTTGGACGAGTTATATCCAACCCTGCACCTTCCAATCCAATACAGTTCCACGGATTTTGTATACTACAAGTTTCATGACCGATGTGTCTCAGTGATTTCCGAGTCAACGGCTGATATAATGATCTTGAATCATGTCAGCATACAGTCAGGAGTTTCATACACACTGTACATCACACATCTCTTCATCTTTGCCCACGAATCGCTACTGTTGCAACCTGTATATTATCTTAACCCATCTCAAGAAAAGGAAAGATTTAGTTTTTTCCATCCTCCACTTTGCCTTTTATTTAGAATGTGGCAATCATAGCTAGCATCTCCCTGTGTATTTCCAAAATCTTTCCACAGTTCAATATAATCTACCATGTATATACCTTCAATGTACTGCATGAGGTTAGTGTAACTAAATTGTTTGATGGATAAGGTGTCGTATCTCCATGTTTATATTGATCATTTGATTGTCTCGAGAGAATACAGATCTGTGCATCAATGCAGGTATCATTTACTTGTGCTTATATAGGTTGGCTTCTCTTTTGAGTTTACTGTGTGACGGGCTTTTTTGTTCCTAAAACTGAAAGCTTAGAGAAGCTGACAAGGCCATAGATCAGCGAATAAGCTCAGTTTAACGCCTCAGCTACATGTGGGAAGCTAAGGTACTGAGTTTCTTCCTCCATTTTTAGTAATAAAAACGAACCAATAGTGGGACCAACCAGGAGTTCGTAGCATACAAAAAGATGGATTTGTGACTGAGAAATACAAGTTTCTTATATTCACAAACTGACAAATTGTTCAAGTGGGTTGTTCGGTGTAATCGTAAGAAATATTTTTCATTAGTTTATCCTTCTACTTGAGGACTTATGATTTAGGTATCTCAGACTCTAAATTGAAATAGCATGCCGACTGTGCCCTGAGCAAATACCATTCTTCCATTAATTTCAAAATGGAAGACTCATAAATCTTGAATGTGTACTGAGTGCAACTCTTTCTAGGCACGATCAGAGACTTTGGACAACAGGGTGAAGCCAGATAGAGACCAAAAACAATTTTATTAGCTACCTTAGACTTTAGTCTTTTATTCAATCCTTCATGTTGGTGGTCAAATAACCAACACTAGCATTTTATGCTGCCTTCATACATGAAATTTGTGTAAACTAACCAAGCTTTTATTAAATTTGGCTTCTCCATCAGCTTGATTAAAGGTAGCTTTGCTAACATGACTTATTTGAGCTCTGTCCTTTGTGCAACAAAGATAAAAATCCTCTATGTCGTTGCTGTCATAGTTTTACTCTTCGTCGGAAATGTTTGATGCTTCTTGGGGCTTCTTGAGACTTGAGAGGCTCTGGTTTGCTGCCTCCTCTTTCTCTCAAAAATGGAATTGTTGACATCTCTTAACTTAGAGTGAATGGAGGGTTGGTTTTAACAGGGATTTATATGAAAGGGAAACGGCACTACATTATGTGCTTCACTGTGACTGACTTTTAGGCTCTGAGAACAGCAAGGAGTGAGTTTTTCTTCAACCAGAGAGTCTTTTCAGTAAGTTGGAGCAAAGAGAGAAATAATTATAGTTGCAGACATGGGCGGAGCCAGTCATAGGCCAGAGGGTGGAAAAAAAATTTATATTCATTATTTGCATGTATGATAGATGTTCTATGAGTTAATTCACTAATGGTGCCCACCCATGAGTCCATGAACCAACAATACTTAGCAGTACCCACACCCATGATCCATGAGAACTCTTTTTATTTATTCATCTTATTTACAAATACCTCTTATATCACCACACAAACTAATGGGACTTTGAGACATAATATAAAAACAAGGGGGAAGAACAATTGTAGAAGAGCAATGCTAAGATTGTAAGTGTGACTCTTCGGCAATTGCGATCCTCTGGTGACTTTTTTAGAAAGAAATTAATTGTGAAAGATTATAATTAGCCTCATTATTTTTTAGGTAAAATGGTAATTAAATTTTTTTTTGTTATTTTTAATTACACTCAACATATATCGATTTTTGACCATTTGGGTTTAGCAAAGTTTTAGGAATTAAATATAATTTTTAAAACTTACTTGGTATCCTTTTCTCTAGTCAACTGAAAGAAAAAAGATATAAATCTTAGTACCCTTTTTAAATCTTAGTAATTTTTTGATTGTTAAATTAAATATTTTAATTTAATATTAATAATTTATTTTTGATTGAATTGAGAAAGAATTAGTCGAGGAGAAGGACACTTAAGCGTATAAGCAAAGCACTCCAAGTCGCCAACGCAACCAAACCACCGGGACCGAGATGTGTGGTACGAAACACATCCGACACCACACGTGGTTGAACTTCTAGCCGCCAGCTTCAACGATCGTTAAAAAGTTTGGTGTTTATATCGTTACTCTCTCCCGTGGTGCCCACCTCTCCCTCCAATACCAGAGGAGATCCCAACGAATCTTCTCTCTTCTTCCTCACCTTCTTCACACACCAACTAGATCTCATTGTTTCACTCAACAAACCAATCAAAAATCAGAGACCCATCTGCATATATAAGTAGAGAGGAAGTGTGTAGATATAGGCCCATAGGAGGAGAGAGAATAATATTGTGTGTGTTTGAGAGAGAGAGAATGAGAGCTTTGAATTCTCATTTTGTGTTAATTGATCTCCACAGCTCATGGAATTCAGCTACTCAAATTCCCACTTCAGCCTTTGATTACATTCAAAGGTCTTACTTTGACACTTCCTTTTTCTCAGCGGCATTTCGTCGAAAGCGTCGTGGGATTAGGCAAATCTCTTCCTCTAGATCTTCTGTCCCATCGATTCGGTCCCCGGAAATTCGTCGGCCGCGTGACTGGTCCACCCCTGGAAATGGGTTATCGTTAGTTTCTTCAAATTCTGCTTCGACTTCGAGTTCTCGGTCGGAGTTAGTTTCTGAGCTGGACTTGTTTCTTGAATTGGTGCCTTCGAAGATGAAGAATGAGCTTTTTAGGCATGAGGAGATTGATCATTTGATTGAGGTTGTTATGGATTTGGGTAGGAAGCCTCTTGCTAGGTTTCCTACGGGGGATTGTGTGATCTCGGAACAAGCTGTGAAGCTTGAGGACCTGCAGCACGCAATCTCAAAGGTTGTTTGATTGAATTTTGGAAATTTATAAGAATTCTTTTGATCGGTATTTCCTCTTCATAAAACACTTATTTGGGACACTTGTGAGAAAACAACTTTTTTAGAAAGATTGAGGTCTAATTATTGTGTTTCTCATGAAACTACTTTGTGTACATAAATTTTGTACTTTGTGTTTGATTTAGTGTGATGGTCAATGACTGACAGAGACCTACTAATACAAAAATATTTTGAAGACTATTAAAAACATATTTATGCTTTTGCAGTTGTGTTATTTTTTTAAGGAGGTGGAGTTATGAGTATTTTAGTATAATTTTTCTTTAGGTGGGTGATTTTTCGGATGACAACCGTTCAGGGATAGATCATTCCCTCCATCGTATAAGTGCTATTCGAAACCGTAAAATGCAAATTATTGGCCTCACTTGTCGGGTAGGCAGAGCTGTATCTGGAAGTGCTGAAATCATACGTGACTTGGTTGAAGGGGGAGGTTCCATCTTGGTTATAGGACCTCCAGGAGTCGGCAAAACAACCTTAATCAGGTATATAGGGTTGTATTTTTCAGCAATACTGGGTAATTAATATGGCGCTATGCATGTATTCATGGTAATTAGTACTTTATTATGGAAAAAATGATCAATCACTGCATTTTTTTTATGAAATATGTGTTGGGCTCTATTCTTTGAATGTTTTTCAAAACTCTTGAGCACTCGCTGTCTTTGGGATTGTGAAAATGCATGCCATTCAACTTAAGTCATGTGTAGGCAAAGATGGAGGAAAGAATTAATTTGACATAATTAGTTCATTGAGTTTTGTCCAAGCTTCCCTGATGACTGGTATTTTGCTATTTTTATCTCTTATCTTCAGTAATGACTTTTAGCATTGAGCACGTAGTGTCCTTGCACATTACGCAAATTTGGTTTCTTGATAGTTTACACAACGGATTCTTTTAATGAGGCTTTATTTCTGCAGAGAAATAGCTAGAATGCTTGCAGATGAGCTCAACAAACGTGTTGTAATTGTAGATACATCCAATGAGATTGGAGGTGATGGAGATGTCCCTCATTCTGGCATAGGTCGTGCAAGAAGGATGCAAGTTCCAAATGTTAACATGCAGCATAATGTGAGCTTGAACTTGGTCCTTTCCTTTCTAGCTTGAATTCTTCTCAATAAGCTATGACTATATTTTGTTGAAGATTTTCTCTTTTTTTAAATTGAGCAGGTGATGATTGAAGCAGTTGAAAATCATATGCCTGAAACCATAATAATCGATGAAATAGGTACAGAGCTTGAAGCATTGGCAGCCAGTACAATTGCGCAGAGAGGAGTTCAGCTTGTAGGAACGGCTCATGGAATGACAATAGAAAACATAATAAACAATCCATCTCTGCAGATCCTTGTTGGTGGCATAGAGGTAAAAAACCAACACTCTTTCCTTAACCCCCCCCCCTTCTACACATCTACATCTT
>CM042185.1:10495805-10546638 GCA_023539305.1 Ilex asprella
ATATATATATATATTTGAATTTATATATACGTATATATATACTTGTTTGAATAAAATATATTTATATGTATTAACAAATACACATGATTCAAGGTACATTAAAGATAAGGAATTTTGAATTAAATAACCCTAAAATGGACATTTAAGTCTTTGTATCTCAACATTTGGTCTATGTACTTTTTGTCAAATAAGTCTAATTAGGTGTACCGACTTCTAAAGAACCCATTAATTAAATAAGCTCGAGTTGAACTTAAATTGCACAACTCAATTAATACAAGTCCAAATTTAATTAATTAGGCTTGTCAAATTAAATTGTGTTGGACCTAAAGCCTAAATAACGTAAATCAATCCAAGCCCATGAATTTAAATAAATATGGGTGACCCACTATCTAAAACACATATAAGGGTATTTAGGTAAAATATTCTTACATGGATAACTACTCCTAGCACTATAAATAGGGGTATATGTAGAGGCCAAGAGGAGGAGCCAAGAAGGGAGGCAAAAAGAAGAAGCCAAGAAGAGAAGGCAATGAGAAGGGAAGATCAAGAAAGCTCTGCCTAAGTCTATCTTAAGAAGAAAAGGGAAGATTATCAGCGAAGCTCTGCCAAAGTCTACCACTAGCTGAAATCTTACAAGTCTATCTCTGAGGAGAAGAAGCACCGCCAATGTCCTTCTTCAAGAAATTCAAATCGTCTACAAGTCATTCAACACAAAAAATGGTGAAAAGATTCAACAAAACCAAATCAAAGATCGAAGAACGAAAAAGTTCTACTGGTAGTTGTATCACGTTCTACCCGCAGCCTATGTTACTTGAACGCGGGTGTGAGTGTGAATTTAAGTGTTTGACATCTCAAGTCAAAAAATAGTGGATACGAGAATATGGATCCAGATTTGGATACAGGTACGCGAATATGGTCTAATTTTATTTTGTAAGAAATGATTAATGCATTGTTTAGGGTTAAAAATTTGCTTTCAAGAAACAACAAAATGAAGAGATGTCATAATATAATAATAAGCTTGATACTAAAATCAGGTGACTCCATAATAACAATTGATTTGGGTCTTAAATAGACCAAAATGACCCAGAAATTTCTAACATTGTTCCCAGATTACATAACCCAAAACAACATAAAGTAGTACTCCTTAGTCTAGCATACTTAAAAAGGTAGTACTCCTTATTCCATCATACTTAATACTTAATACTTAGTCTAGTTGCAACTTGCAAAAAGACTTTTAATTTTCATCTTCATCTGGTTGTCCACCATGTGCCTTCACCTTCCTCACCATCCTCAAAGTCATCATCTCCAACTCATGTTCATCAAGAGAAAGTTGTGCATGTTCTCCCACTTCTTGGCCCTCAATGTCAAACTCATCTTCACCTAAAAATTTTCAATATATATATTATCGAAATGTAGTATCCAGTACAAATACTAGGATTGTTAAAATAAAAGTAAACTTACTTATGTCCCAATATTTTGAAGGTCCATCTTTGTACTCCTTGCTCTTCCTTGAGAGTATGCGAAGATCGTAATGCACAAACACCAAGTCTTCAGCATGGCTTGTTGCTAGTCGATTTCTTTTCATACTTTGAATCACATAATAGGTGCTCTAATTCCTCTCACAACAAAAGAAAGATGTTGGATGTGAAAGCAATCTAAAGGTCAACGCTTGTAGCAAGAGTGATGAAGCCCCATGATTGACCCACCAAGAAATAGGTTCCTCAAACAATCAATCTTGCATTGACAACATGAGCTTGGCCGAAATAGTCAGACCCACTAGAAAATGCTCCATATTCAGCATACACCTTTCGCAAATTAGCTTGATTAGGAAAGAGCCTTTTAAAATATTTTCCTCTATTTAGGGAGACTTTTTGATCTTCATGCTGTGCTACCTGTGTCACTCCATTACCTCCACTATTCAGCCAAGCATTGCAATAATACTTCAGGAGTAATGAATGTGTCACACAATGCAAAAGAGGATTACTTTTCTTTCATCTCCCCTCAAAACTTGGTGAACAACATCAAAAAAGTCATATTGATCAATAATCATGTCTTTTCCTTCATGTTCAAAAATCCTCCTTTTGAAATTTTCAATCATAGTATCCCACATATCATATACTAGATGCAAAACTGGGGTGTCTGTGTCAGTTATCCTCATGATAGGTTCAGTAAAATTTAGAAGATAATCTAAATCATCCCAAAAAGTGTCATCAACAATACATTTTTTCACATTATGAGCTTTATATTCAGCAACTGTGTTTCCATATGCCCTATATGTTTTCCAGTTTGGATCCATGACCATTTTTTCAAGAGATTCTTTAACTTCCCTTAATTGTTTAGCCATGATAAAGCTAGATGCAAATCTAGTTTTAACCACAGTTAGAAATTTCAGTTTAGAGTACTTGGTTAAGAGGAAATTTGTTGTGCCATGGTTGAGAATAAATTACGAATATCTTGCACTTGCTTAACCAAATCTAAAATCCACTTACATTGGGCATGTTGAGGTGATTTTTTCGCTGGGTCGCAAATGCTCTTCAATGCCAAGTTGAGACTGTGCACAACATGGTTTCAATGCTCAACCCTGCAGCCATGTAGTTTGATGCATTATCAGTTATAATCTGGATCACATTTTGTTCTCCTAATTCATTGATCACTTGCATGAACAAGTTGTAATGTACTCTGCACCTTTGGTATTCCACTAGCATCAATGGCTTTTATGAACATGGATCCTCCTGCAGATGCTGCCATAATGTTGATCAGAGGTCTCCGATGCCTATTAGACCACCCATCAGATACTACTGAAACACCTCTCTTACTCCACATATCTTTGATTGGTTGTAACAACCTGTTGACATGTTCTTTTTTCTGGTACAACAAAGTTGTTCACAGCCTATTGAATGTAGGAGTGCTTAACCTTTATTTCCTTGTTTTCCCTAACCTCCCGACATCATCCCTCGGTGTGTATCAAGTATGAGTGGAGGGGAGTGTCACTCTCCCTTGGAAAGATGTCAAAAGAAAGGGCAAAGAGATGGTGAAAAATAAAATGTGTGCGTGTACAAAAATGTTTTCCAAACGTAAGAAGACTTTTATGTGTCATATTTTACTTGGAGGTATTCCAAATTCGTCTCCTCAGAGAAGGATATCGATCATGTTGAAGGCGATTTGGGTAAAAATAAAGTGTAAAATATTTTGTTGTTGAGGTTTGGGTTTTGAATGATATTGTAATGAAATTGATTTGAGAAACAAGCGTTGGCTAATCCGCAGAGTTCACTCCAATGGGAATGCCAAGTCAACTCCACTCCTTCTTTCAATAGAGCATAGATGTACGATTGATTCGTGGAAAACAAGAGATGAGTTGGAAGTTAGGATCCAAGCATAACTCGTGACTCGGCCTACGAGATATCAAAGACTCACCTTCTCATTTACCCCCAATCCAGTCAAATCGAGTCATTGTACTATGAGAAAAAGAGGAAGAATGAGTTAAAATGGCATACCTAAATGGAAGTCCCCCTTTGGATTATCCAACTAAAAATCTTAGCTACTCATGCTTAAGTTAAAACTAACAATGTAATAAAAAGACATTATAAATATATGAAGATTTAAGCTAAGTTGATGCAAAGAAACATAAACTAAAAGAGAGCATTTAATACCCATTTTAAACTAAGAAAATGAAGAATATAGAAGCATTAATTGTGAAAGATTTAATGGAAGGCCAAAATTGAAAACAACTTGAAATAAATGGCATTCAAGACTACAAACGAAGCTTAGAAGATTCTTACATGATATTAGAAGACAATGCATGGAAAAAATGTAAAAATCTCAACTTCCCTTTCTAACACTATTCATCTTCTTCCTAGACTATTTCTCTCTATTACAATGTGTATTGCATAATAATCTCTCTCATTTTTTTCTAAAAAACATCCATAGAGTGATGCCCTATCTAGGTGATGTGATCTCCATCCATAGGGCTACAAAAGAGTGGGCTGGATAAGGTAGGTGTAGACCTTGTCTGCACACCCAACATCTCTTCTCTTCTCTCTCCTCATTGATCACCAAGGCTCCAAAAGTATAAATGAGATGTGTGAGGGATGTCCATGGTGTTGGACGTGTCTGAGGCAAGTAGAAGAATGTCTGGTAGGACCCCCAAAATGGCAGAGCATGACATGCAGAATCTGGGTTGTATCAGTACAACCTACCGGTAGGTCGATGGAAACCTACCAATAGTTTTCACTCTAGTAGGCTTAAAATACCAGTATGTCTGGCGGTAGGTTGAGGTCCCATAGCTAAAACCTATCGGTATGGCTTACCGGTAGGTTTTCCTTTGTTTTGCTGGTTTCTTGGTCTCCTCACCTCCTGAGCTAACGTCAAGCCATTCCATCATCTTTGTTAATCTTAAGCACCATGAGAAGACTTAGCAAGCATCATTTATCACCATTTATTTGCAATCATACCAAAAATCAATAAATAGCACAAACAATGCATATCCGCTCATATTCAACACCAAACCTAGAATAAAAGGAATGTGACAGCACTTTAAATATGCAATATTTTTTGCTAATCAAGGAGGAACATAACCAGCCAACCTACAATTTCCAAGGATTAGTATGTATTTCAAAAATAGGTGGGATCACTAGGATGTGCAAAAATTAAATGGCAATAGGAAGGATGAACATGACCTTGTACCTCGAATTTCCAAGGGTTAGTGAGTACTTTTGAAAATAGGGAGACCTTGCAAAATTAAATGGCAAACCACTGGCGTAGAACATCCGAGTAGCTTCTTTGTCAGCAACATCTCTGTCCGTAACATTGAAAGCCGAAGGTAAAAGACCTCGAGGGCCCATTCCCTTGCGTGTTTTTTATTGGAGAAGGTCGATAGCTTTTGGTATGGTGACATAATCTGCCATTTTTCTTGCATTCACAGCTTGTTGATACTTTTTAGTTTCAGCTTCTTCATGCTCCAATACATCATCACTTGTGGCAGGACAACTTTCAACATTGTGGTGAGGAAGCTTCATCAGGTGGCCTTTGACCTTTGTGTATGACCCAACAACTCTCTTGTTGCAATAATTGCACACCCAGGTCTAATTTCCACCTCCACCCTCAGCCACATTGAGAACCTTTACATGATTCCACAGAGGCTTATCATCAAATGTAGCTCCTAAAGGCGTCATTGGACGATTGACCTTTTTTGTTCATCTAGAAGAAGATTGGGATGACTGGGATGAAGACATTTGTAAAGAGTTTAAAATGAAGTGTGACTGTAAGGAAGAAGATTGAGATGATTGGTCTCATCAATGCGAATATATAGGCATCTGGCAAAGGCTTGGTCAACTAGGAGTCTTTAGTATTCCAATTTTTTGTTTCTCTTTTTTTTTTTTCAGAATAAGTAGGCCTCTTGAATATTGATTTATTGAATTAAACATTAATTTGGTATTGATTTGATGAATTAAATATTTATGGGATGAAATTCCATATTACTTTAGTGTTAATTTAATAAATTAATTTTTTATTGGATGATTCTAGATGTTAATTTGATGAATTTGAATATAAATTGAATGAATTAAATGTTAATTTAGTGTTAATTTTATTAAATATTAATTGGATGGAATTAAATTAAATGTTAATTGGATGGAATTAAATTAAATATTAATTGGATGGAATTAAATTAAATATTAATTGGATAGAATTAAATTAAATATTAATTGGATGGAATTAAATTTAATAAATATTTAATTTTATTAAATATTAATTGGATGGAATTAAATTAAATGTTAATTGGATGGAATTAAATTAAGTATTAATTGGATGGAATTATTGGATGAATTGATGTTGATTTGATGAATTAAATGTTTATTGTATGAAATTACATTTTACTTTAATATTGATTGGATAAATTGAATTTTTATTGGATGGTTTTGAATGTTAATTTGATGATTGAGTGTTAATTTGAAGAATTTGAATATAAATAGGATGAATTGAATGTTAATTTGATGAATTGAATATTAATTGGATGAATTAAATGTTGATTTGATGAATTGAATTTTAAATTGATTAATTTAATGTTAAATAATTTGATGAATTGAATGATTATTAGATGAAATTGAATATTAATTTGATGAATTGAATGTTTATTATATGAAATTGAATTTTAATTGGGTAAAATGATTGTTAATTTGATGTTGATTTGACGAATTTAATGTTTATTGTATGAAATTACATTTTACTTTAGTATTGATTGGATAAATTGAATCTTTATTGGATGATTTTGAATGTTAATTTGATGATTGAGTTTTAATTTGAAGAATTTGAATATAAATAGGATGAATTGAATGTTAATTTGATGAATTGAATATTAATTGGATGAATTAAATCTTAATTTGATGAATTGAATTTTAATTTGATTAATTTAATGTTAAATAATTTGATGAATTGAGTGATTATTAGATTAAATTGGACATTAATTTGGTGTTGATGTGATGAATTAAATATTAATTTTAATTTTAATTTGATGTATTGAGTGTTTATTAGATGAAATTGAATTTTAATTGGTTAAAATGAATGTTAATTTGAAGTCGATTTGATGAATTAAATGTTTATTGTATGAAATTACATTTTACTTTGGTATTTATTTGATAAATTAAATCTTTATTGGATGATTTTGGATGTCAATTTATTGAATTGAGTGTTAATTAGATGAATTCGAATATAAATTGGATGAATTAAAATGTTATTTTATTGTTAATTTGATGAATTGAATGTTAATTGAATGAAATTGAAGGTTAATTTGATGAATTTGATCTTAACTAGTTGAATTTGAAAGTCACTTTGCCGAAATGGACTTTTATCAAGGCAACAAAATGCAAAGCTCAAATGCCCAATCACCAATGAAATGAAACTCATTTTGCTTATTTGATTTTCTTTTCTTTCTGTAGATCAACGGCGGCGTCTGCCAGCTATATTTAGTGGGGTCCGTCAGCTATAATGCATGTATATACATGTGTAGATTAGTAGATGTATGTGCATGATTTAGGTGATTCTTTGTTGCAGTAAAAATCTCTCAATTTACAAGACAATATTATTGGGTCCCTCATGCTATCACACTTCCAACAGACATTAACCAACTACTCTTCCCAACAGCTATTAACTAGCAAGAGTTACTCTTCCCAAGCCTAACAACTTCTAAAAAATAATTAACGTAATTTGCTTAGCCAATACACCATAGGATCTGTTAGTTTTTTTTTAAAATTCTATTATTCAAACTTCATTAAAGTTAGCAGCTAGATTAGATGGTGATTAAAATATTTTTTAGTGAATGGCAGTTTTTTGGGAGGTAATTGAGTGCAGTTGTATACTTAAAAATCATGCTTGATTTGCTCAACATGACCGTAATTGAAATTTGTACCGAGTCTACCAACAAACATGAAAAGAGGGGTTTTGGTCAAAATATTATGAATTAAATATAGATAAAAGTTGAAAAATATAAGAGGAAGTCCAAAGAGGAAGGACTGAAAAGTAAAAACACAAGAACAGAGAAATGTAAGCTTCAGCCTTCCATCAAAAGTGTTCTGGATTGTACTATTACCGGGAGAAGGATTATTATATGATCCATTATCCTTAGAAACCTATCATCCTTAGAAACATCCCAATCAACAAGGAGACTGAACGAGAACAACCACCAGAGGCCAGAGTTGAAGAGGCTACTACTTTTTTCACATGTGATTTTGCAAAATCTGCATCTAAACGGCTAACCCACGACTTCGAAGAGTGTAAAAGAAAGAAGAACATCATAGCAGGAGCATTGTGACTGGATTTCATCTTTTGGGTTTGACTTGGTTACATCTGCTCAGTGCTCACCGGAGACCTTCGCTGGGAAATAGGCCAACAACTTAGGTATTTTTTATTCTTGAGTTAATTTCTCCCATTTGTTTCCATCATTAGTAGATTTCTGCAGATGTCTAGTTTCAATCTTCATTGTTCTTCTGTTCTTTACTTTGTCATCTTGAAACCTAGCCGTGTCCGAAATAAAGTTACCGTACCAGACACAAATCCCGCACTTGCACCCGTGTTGGATCGTGTCGACACGAGTACTCCCACAAAAAAGGCGAGTCCGAGTAACATAGCCTGTCGGTGAAGCCCAAGTACTTTTATTAGAAGAATCTTATCGGATTAACTATTGGTAATTCGAGACAGATATTCCCTAGAAGCTTAATTAAATATCAGATTTTACTACATCTTTTAGGAATTCTCAACCAATAGAATAGGGAGATAATTTTGGGATTGACATCTTTCAAAGAGCTAAAGATTTTCCTTCCAACCATTATAAATGGAGACACTTTAGGGAATCGAGCGTGGACGTTTTTAGGAGTTTTTCTTTTATTTTTCTTATCAAAGAGTTTTAGAGTTTACATTACAATTTTTTTAAAAAAAGTTTAGTTCTTTTTCATTTATTTGCTCAAGCAACATTCAGTTTTAATTGTTCTTACTTTCAAAGCTTTGTTACTTACATTAAACTTTTCAATACAAGCAATCAATTTCAATTCTGTCTTTACTTTTCTACATTCAATTATGTATTCTTTAAAACTTTACATTATTTTCATTATCGTGAGCGAGTAGTCTTCTTCTGGAAGATTTGAGAAAGAGTCTCAAACCTATGAAGTAGGATGTATGTCTTAGACTAGGATTTTAACGTTTATGTGATTGATTGAACACATTATACTTCCAAAAACCTAATTGGTTTACATACGTCCCTGTTTTTTGTAGGCAATTAGGTTTTGTACAAAATGATTGTGGTGTTTCCTGCAACCTTTAAAGTATCAATTCTTCTATCATAAACCATCTTTTAATTGTTATATTAGTTCTTTCTAAATTTTTAGTTGAAAATCATCCGTCTGTAATAGTTTGAATACGAAAGCATATGAGTTATAGATCTAAGGTAGAATCTCTTATTCATTGATGGGACGAATTTTGATGATTATCCAATTTTTTATTTATTGAATTTCAATTTCATTAGTAGTTAACTCTCAAAATTCTTGAACTCAAAAAAAAAAAAATTCATTTTATTTTTCATCATTTTGGATTCCAATTCTTTCCTTGAGAAAACGACCTTGGACTGTTGTTCAAGTTACTACACGATACCTTTCTCTTACACTTGAAAGCTTTCGTGAAAATACAACCTTTTTTGAGGGAAAGCACCAACTCTCGTATTCAACAAATCCACTAAAGCATCCTCAAATTGAAGATCAAGAATCACACCGATTAGGCCCTCATCTTCAACAAATCTATCAAAGCATCACCATATCGAAGATTTAGGAACATGTTGATCAAGCTCGTGTCTTTAACAAATCCACCAAAGTATCATCAAATTGAAGTCAAGGATCACACCAACGCTGTTCCTGTCTTCATCAAATCCATTAAAGCCACCACCAAATCAAATATCAAGAAACACGTCGATTTGACCCTCGCCATCAACAAATCCTTTGAGAATCAGAGAACAACTTATGTGAGAAGTACGTTAAAAAGAGTCGACATTGTTTTATTAAATCAAAATCAAATCATCAAACGATTATAATTTTGACATTACTTTTATATTAATCTTACACACCAAATATATCATTACACCGGCGAGAGTCCCTTTTTCTTGCTTTTAATTTTCCAACTTTTACATGTCATTGGTGAGCAATCTCTACTTCTTATTAATTGTTATCCACGTTTTATTATCAACAAGGGACAAATTAAAAATAGGGATGAAATTTGACGGGCATTTGAGATGTTTTCTTTTTTATTAGTTTTTTGAACATTGTGTTTGATCTTATAGCAAAAAGAAAAAACCATGTTTGGTCATGGGAGAACGAAGTTTCGGATAAATCGGTAAGCTTGTCATGGATATATCAACAATTAAAAATATTTAATATTTTCGATTTATTAAATCTTCTTTGGTCTATAAAAATGAATTTAATGGTAATTTTTTCAAAATGAAAAAATATTCATTATAATTGCTACATCATATCTATATTATCACCATCTAACGTTGATATGAGGTGAATCCTATATATAAGATGATTATTATTTTAATGAGTTTTATTTTGTTTATTTACTAATTTATCATTGGACAATAACATTGATGATGCACAAAACTGTTTCGTGCGAGATCAACAGTCACGAGTGTGATTAATGAGCAATCAATGACAATCAAGTATGAAAAACAGTAAATAAGGGTAAACACAAGATTTATAGTGGTTCGGTTCGGGTAACCTTCGTCCACTCTCAGGAACGGCAGCAGTGGCATGGTGTTCTTTATTGATGACGTCGTCGGGAGAGTAACTCCGACCAGTTTTAGAATGTTTTGGAAGAGACAGAGAGAGAGAGACAATGTGTGTAGGAAAGTATAATGTGTGTAGGGATCAAGATGTCTCTCCTTGTGGAGAGAGCTTACATTATATAGGCTAGGGTTAAGGCGGTGAGGTGGTGACGTGACAAAGGAGGTCTCTATCACTTTGGTAAGTTCCATTTTAGTAGGACTCAATCTTCTCAATCCCAGTATTCTCTCACTCGGACTCCTATTCAGTCGGAGGAAGATAATCCTGAGTTAGACTGAGCTCACTCTTGATCTTGAGATAGGACTTGTATTGGAATGTGTTTGGAGTACCAGAGCCAAGAGGACGAAGGAGGACAAACCAGGAGGGCTTGACCACGGGCGGCGCCCTCTTGGCCTCCTTATGGGCGACGCCCTCCTTTGGGGGTCTTTAGCTAGCCTACCTTCTAATCTTTTGTGTGTTGGGCCCTTTTCTGACGGGTTGACCTAGCTTCGATTAGGCTTTCTTCCGGACTTTCTCGGCTAATTTAATTTGGGCTGGTCCAGTAAAATTCGGGCTCATTATTTTCTCCCATGCCCCAAGCCTCTGACTTTTTACGAAAGGAAGGGGTTGAGGGCATGTGTTTCGTCTTCATCTGGCTGAGTCAGAATTTTTTTTGTTCACATGGTAGCTTACTTTCCATTCTTTGGAGACTAGGCTGGCACCTTGAGCGATGCCAGGACTGCTGGATAGGTGCCTTGGGCAAAGCTTGAAAGCTGGGCAGCTCCTTGGGTGACGCCAAGAGCTTTTGCTTGTTGTGTGGGCGACGCCATCCCCACAATTTCTACACTGTGGTCTTGGTGAAATAAAGGAAATGCAATATTATAATAATCATAGTTGGTAAAAGCAAGGTCATATAATCAGTAAAACCAAAGCCATACATATATTATATTATAATAATAGTAAGCCAAATCAAAGTCATTATATTGTATAATGATGGTAAGTAAAAGCCTTGTGGGTAGCTTGGGCTTTGCTGGAGAGTTGGTCAAAGTTGGATCAACTTTGAGGGGCTAACATGGTGCATTGTCTTTGCTGGGCGTTGGTTTTTTTTTTTCTTCTCCTTTCTTTTGTCTTCACTTGGGCGTGGCCTCCACCTCTCTTTCTTTTTTCTTTTTTTCTTTTTCCTTTCTTTGGTCTTCACTTGGGCGCCACCCATCCCCTCCTCTCTCTCTCTCTTTTTTTCTTCTTTTTTTTTTCTTGGTTGGGCGTCTCCTCCTAGCTCCTCTCTCCTTTTTTTTTTTGTTAGGCGGTGGATCCTTGATACAAAGTGAGGAACGACTTTGGCGAGGATCCCATGGGCAGTGTGGACGATGCCCTGTCACGTACTGGCGACTTGGATCTTGCACTGGGCGGTCGTGAAGGTGAGATGGGAGGACCCATCCCTATGGGCGACGCCTTATTTGTTGTGGGCCCCAATGTGGAATCGAATGTATGGAGAGACTTGGTGGGCGGCACCAGCTTGACAAGCGAGGCAGGAGCAATGCAGGCGGCTTTGGGCACCTCCTTTGGGCGAGAGGGACATTAGGATGGCTTTGCCCTTGTCTCTGATTATAGGCGTCATGTTGATAGGGCGATGGTGAAAACTCTTTTGCTTTTAGAGTGGTGTCTTTCCCTCTTCTCAAAAGGGTAAGGTTTGATGCCCCAAGTATTTCTCAGTCAAGGTTTGATTGTCAATTTATTTCCCTTGAGATGGGTCCCGGTGTTTCCCCCATTTTTTTCAGACTGGTACTTTTGTGCTAGACTTTGTACTGCTATAGGAGTTGAGATTCATGTGCATTGGACTATAGCTCCACGTAGATGTCCTGCTTTGACTTGACTTTGGCCAACGAGGGGCTTTGGAGGTCTGTGGCCCCTGAGATATTAGAGAGACAGGCACGGGGGCTACTAAATAACAAGTAGGGCTCGAGTGGCAGGCACAAGAGGATGTCGCGGAGCAGTAGGGCTCGGGTGGCAGATACAAGAGGATACTACAGAGTAGTAAGCCTCAGGCGACAGACACGAGAGAATGCCGCGGAGCAATAGGTAGAGCTATGTATAGCTCAGAAGAAAGTCGTCGTGGCGAAGGCTCATTCCATTAAGATGGAGATGAGGAGGGCTCTGAGGAGCTGGGCGCCTTAGACTCATTCCCTTGAGATGGAGATGAGGAGGGTGCTTGGTGCTTATTCCATTGACTCATTCCATTGAGATGGAGATGAGAAGGGCGTCTGAGGCTGGGCACCTGGTGAGACCCATCGTCTAAGCGGCATCGAATGAGGCGCCAAGGTGGAGAGGGTGAGGCCGTTAGGGGGGCGCTCAAGGTGGAGAGGGTGAGCCTCCCTTGTCTAGACGCCGAAGGAGGAGAAGACGAGGGCGAGGGCGAGGGCGAGGGCGACGTCGAAGGTGGAGAGGGCAGGCTCCTTTTGACTTTTTGTTTACCTTGTTGTTATTAGGTCGTAGGCTGTTTGAGATGAAAACAAGGCAATTAATAATCTTGTAAAATTTTATTTCATAAACTAATAAACAACAAAATAAATCAATTGCAGAAATGAAACATAGCCAAAATTATCAGGTGTTCGGTGTCTCGTAGGTGGGCGAAGGTTTTCCTGGTGGAGTCCGAGTCAATTCCTCCTCCTGACCCTCAGGAGATTGCTTGGATTTCTCCGAGGGGTCTCTGGTATTCTCTATCATCCTGGTCCCGACCAGGTGGTGGGGTCTGTCCTCTGCCAGCAACGTACTGCCTCAACTGGCCATGTTGTATGAGCTCTTCGATTTACCTTTTGAGCTCATAACAATCATTTGTGTCGTGGCCATGGTCGCAGTGGAAACGACAGTACCTGCTGTGATTTCTACGATTTGGAGCAGACTTCATTTTTTCGGGCCAGCGGAGCGTGGGGTCATCCTGTATCTGAAGTAGGATGTGCTCCATCGAGGCGTTGAGTGGAGTGAAAGACTTTCGGTCTCTTGGGGGGTGCAGATCGAGGGCGATCCTTGACAAAGACTCTCTCGATTCTCTGTCTTTTATTATTTGCCTCCCACTTGTCTTCGCGGGTGTCTTTCCTCATCTCCCCTCCTTGGGAGGACTCACCTCGACGGGCCTTGGTGATGTCCTCGGCATTCATGTACTTCTGTGCCCTTGACAGTAGCTAGGACATGCTGGAGGGAGGCTTCTTGAGTATGGAGAACATGAAGCTGGAGATACGAAGACCAACGATAAAGGCAGTGAGGGCTACCTTATCCTCTAGCTCCTCAATCTGGAGGGCCTCCTCGTTGAAACGGGTGAGGTAGTCTCTGAGGCTTTCATCCCTATCGTGCTCGATGGTGAGCAGGTGGGTCACTGGTCTCTAATGTCGGCGTCCCCTAATAAAGTGGGAGATGAAAGACCTACTGAGTTCTACAAAAGAGTGGATGAAGGAGGGTCTAATCTTGGAGAACCAGTGGCGTGCGGACCCCTTGAGGGTGGTAGGGAAGGCCCTACACATGATTTCTTCAAGCACGTTGTGGAGTTGCATGAGGGATTTGTAGGTGTCTATATGGTCGAGGGGGTCTCTGGTATCGTCAAAGATCTCGATGGTAGGCATCTTGAACTTCGAGAGCAGGGGTAATTAACAATATCAGCTGCGAAGGGTGTATCGGTACATCTTACCAAATAGTCCATGATCTAGGGCGCCTATGCCCGGATGGCGTTGAGGGTATCACCGAGTTAGTTTTGCACCTCTCTGATCTTCTCGTCCCATTGATTGGGGACGTCCTCCGTTGGGTGGTGGTATTGGCTCCCATGGTCACCATATTGACTTTCTCCTTCGTCCTCTTGCGAGGGGGGACTCTTGAACTTCTTGCGCGCTGAGGAGGGACTGGTTGACGAGAGGCTCCCTGGCGTGGCCCTGTAGCATTTTGGCGAGGTACCCCATGATGGGGGGCCTGGTGTCCAGAAAGGACAAGTAATGGCTCATCTTCTGTTGGAGAGAGTGGAACTTCTCCTACAGGGGTTGGGGTGACGCCCCCTCGAGCGAGCATCAGATAGATGATTTGCTGATTTTGGTTCACCAGCAATTGTATGGTTTTGAAGAGCTGTTGTTGTTACCCGATGGAAGTCGTAGAAGTAGATGATTCTGAAGGTGCGAGGGGAGGAGGAGCCTCCTCCCAATGTGCTGGGTTATCGTCTCCCGGCTGTTGAGACATCGACTTGGTCGTGATCGCCATGGATTGCAAGAAGGTTGAAAAGTAGTAGAAACTCAGTCGTTCCCACAGAAGGCGCCAAATTGATGATGCACAAAACTGTTTCGTGCGAGATCAATAGTCACGAGTGTGATTAATGAGCAGTAATGAACAATCAATGGTAGTCAAGTATGAAAAACAATAAATAAGGGTAAACACAGGATTTATAGTGGTTCAGTCCGGGTGATCTACGTTCACTCTCGGGAATGGCAGCGGTAGCTTGATGTTCTTTATTGATGACATCTTCGGGAGAGTAATTTCGGCCAGTGTTACAATGCTTTGGAAGAGAGAGAGAGAGACAATGTGTGTAGGGATCAAGATGCCTCTCCTTGTGGAGAGAGCTTACATTATATAGGCTAGGGTTAAGGCGGTGAGGCAGTGACGTGACAAAGAAGATCTCTATCACTTTGGTAAGTTCCATTTTAGTAGGACTCAATTTTTTCAATTCCAGTATTCTTTTTCTCGGACTCCTATTAAGTTGAAGGAGGATAATCCTGAGTTGGACTGGGCTCACTGTTGTTCTTGAGATAGGACTTGCATCGGAATGTGTTTGAAGTACCTGAGCCAAGATGACAAAGGAGGACGAACCAGGAGGGCCTGACCACGGGTGGCGCTCACTTGGGTCTTCATGGGCAGCGCCCACTTGGACCCAACATGGGCGGCGCCCTCTTGGCCTCCTTATGGGCGACGCCCTCCTTTGGGGGTCCTTAGCTAGCCTTTTGATTTTTGAGTGTGTTGGGCCCTTTTCTGACAGGTTGACCCAGCTTCGATTAGGCTTTCTTCCAAGCTTTCTCGACTAATTTAATTTGGGCTTGCCCAGTAAAATTCGGGCTTATCAAACATCACGCACCAGTACTAATATAGTGTAATTGTTATCACGAAAGAAAATATTATTTAGATTTAATTTATTGATCTTTTTTCTTGATCTAATGCATCATAGTTTTTGAATTAATAATGGATCTCAAACAATAATAGGATCCACAATCAATCTAATGACAAAAAAGTGCTTAATAAATAAGGTCATGTGTGGGAATTGTTGGAAATAATGGTTTTAAATAAATATTTTGAACAACTTAAAGCTTAAATTAAAGTAGGACTCATAACTCAAAATTAGTGAGACCAAGTTTAAAAGTGTTCTCCTCTGCGAGGAGATGAACGTGGTATATTTCTTTGCTTAAAACTATTAAGTATTGAATGATAAATTGCTAAAGTATTTTTAAAATAAAAGATTTTTTAGGAAGTTATTTTTGAAAAACTTTTTTTGTGAGTTTTGGGAGAAATTGGAAATGTGTGAAGTAAAGATGATATGAAAGACTACTAATTCAAAATTAATGACTTTTGGTTAAAGACATCAATCCAAATGATTACATCATTTCATAAAGCCACAATTAACACCTTTTGGTTAAAAAACACCATTATAAATAGTCACAACTTTTCATAAAAGTCACCTCTGACATCTTTTATTTAAAAGATATCGTTTCAAATGGTTGTATATTTTATAAAGTCATAATTGATACCCTTTGAACTAAAAGATACCATTACATATGGTTACATCCTTTACAAAATGCCACTAGTAAGTCTATAAATAGGTGATGTCTTGCACTCCCAAGTCATGTCATTGAACAATTCTTACTTGTTACTAGAATTGCTCTCTCATTCTACTTTTCTCCAATATCCCAATTCTGAATTCTGGATCAATGGGCTCCTAGTCCTCCAACAAATGGTATTAGAACTGATGATTAACGATCCTATGTGAACTCTTGAAGAAGCGGTGTAGTATGTTGCTACCAATTATGATGGCTCTTAAGAAAAGTGATGGACTATTGGTATTAAAGTCGTGAAGCAAAAAAAAAAAAAAAAGAGCAGGAAACAGACTTTGGAGCAAGAGTTCTTAGCCAAGCGATAATGCAGTGACTCATAAATAATAATAATAACTTAATAGATAAAAAAATAAGTTAAAGTGTCCTAATATAAAATGGATGTGCTCACTAGTGTTTTTAGATTAGATATTAGGATGTATCAAATTGAACAACCCCATCCATTCCATATCCATCTAGCTAGAGAAGAAAAACAAATTTAAAATTTATGTCTCCTCATCTCATAATTGGTTTAAGTATTAAAAAATAGTGGGTCCTACATTTTTCATATTCAATGTTTTGTTTGGATGAAGTATTCAATGATTATTTAAATATTCAATTACTAAAAAATCCTAAAGATATAGGCAAATATTTATATTCTAAAAATTATTGAAGGTAAAACTATTTTTACCCAAATATATCTCAATCAGATTATTTAAACCCACCAAATAGGTGGGCTTATTTAAGAAGTTATAGGTGTGTTTAAGGGCATGCTTGGATGGCAGAGTTGGAGTGAATTGAATATCACAAAAATATCATTTTTTGTGATGACCCATATAAAAATTAATTGCTAACATGATAATTAGGTTGTTAATTATGATTCTAAATAATTGAGAGTTATTTTTAAAATTTTCAAATGAACAAATGGGTCTCAAATATAATTTTTTTTCATGAAAATGAGTCAAACGACTATAATATCGGTCATATTTCGTGTTGATATAAAATTTTATATTAAATTTTTATATCTAAATTTTATAATAATAACATATATACAGGTGTCATTAAGAAGGAAAAATAAGATTAAAACAGTGACAAGTGTTATTAATGCTTAAATGAAAAAAAATAAAAAAGAAAATACTTGGACAAGGCATGGACAACGAGCCATTCTTGCCTCAACATTAGAGCATCACCTATGTGACATAAGGCACAAACCTTGGCTATAAGTAGCCTTCTGGTGGTCAAAAGGCATCACAAGAAAGGAGAGAAAAATAAGGAAATAAGGAAGAGAGAGGGAGAGGGAGAAAGAAGGCAAAAAAATAATGATGCTTCGGCTTAAAAATTTGATAGCGATTTTGGTCTCAATTTTTATAAAATTGGAATATGTTGTTCTTAATACAGTGATAATTAAATTTATTAGAATTCTTTGGTAATTTGAGGTACAGGGTAGTATATAATAGACTCCAATCTTTTAATTTTTTTTGCAAAGAGTGTCTTTTGATTATCTGAAATTTATATTTTTATTGATTATTTTCATTGATACGAAATTCTACCAATTTTATTAGTTGACCTGTATTTTGGGCTAAATACTTTGGGATTGATTGGTACATGTACAAAGTGTACTTCAGACATAATTGGTAAAATGTGATTATAGTCTTGCAGCGTGCGATTGTGATTACAGCCCTGCAGGATGTGATTTGTTAGTATGAGTATGGATGTACATACCCAAGTATCATTTTTCAAGTTACCAAGATGAACCAAATATGAAGCTATGTTTAATAGCGGTTGAGCTATGTGACCTATCGAATGTGATTATTGATTTCGTTATTCATGGTCCTTATCATCTGAGTTATTTGGTATTTGATCATTCGTATTTTATTTATTTATCATTGAGCATATTATTTCCTGTCTTATTGCATACTTCCCCACTTTTAATATTTTGCAAGATGAACTCGAAAGAGAGGGTCAGAGTTGTTTTTTGAGGAATAAGAGATAATTTGAGTCTCGATATAATTTTATCAAATTTATTTGTATATTGTGGAGATTATTTTAAAGAGCAAATTTATAATTATAATTTTTATTGAGGTAATTAGACTTTGACCCATTATTTGAAGACTTGTACTTGGGATATTTTATGGAATTTTATCGATTGATCCATGAAGTAACACAATCTAGAAACGGGGTGTTACAAAATGGTATCAGAGTCTATGTATCTGATCTTATGTGAGTCTATGGGAAGAGAGTTTATCAGTTTTCGCTACGGGTATAAAAGTTTGAAAAGCATAGGCTTCGGATCTTAGATGGATGCTGGGAAAATTAGATTGACCAATTTCCACTGCATGAGTTTATAAGTAGAAATTGATATCGGAATTTTTGGTTGTATAGTAAATAGTTGTAAATGGTATCAGACTACGCAACAAAATTAATCAATTAATTAAATGTGAATTCCAAGGATGAAATTCTTTTTAAAGAGGGTAGATTATGATGGCCTGTATAAAAATTAATTACTAACATGATAATTAGGTCATTAATTATAATTCTATATAATTGAGAGTTATTTTTAGAAATTTTAAATGAGTAAATGGACCTCAAATTTAAATTTTTTCTTGAAAACTAGTCAAACGACTATAATATAGGTCATATTTAGTGTTGAGATAAAAATTTATATTTAATGTTTATGTCTAAATTTTATAATAATATATAACTATATATATGTATACAGATGTCATTAAGAAGGAAAATTAAGATTAAAAGAGTAACTAAGTGTTATTAGTGTTTTTAAAAAAATAATTGGACAATGCATGGACAACAGGCTATGCTTGCCTCAACATTAGAACGTCACCCATATGACTTAAGGCACAAACCTTGGCGATAAATAGCCTTCTAGATGCCAAAAGGCATCGCAAGAAAGGAGAGAAAAAAGAGGAAAGGCGGAAAAGAGAGGCAGAGAGAGAAGGAAAGAGAGAGAAAGAATGCAAAAAAAATAATGAGGCTTTGGGTTAAGAATTGGATACGGAATTTAGTCTCAATTTTTATAAAATTGGAATATGTTGTTCTTAATACGGTGGTGATCAAATTTATCAAAATTCCTTGATAATTTGAGATACGGAGTAGTATATAATATGTTCATGTCTTTTTAATTTTTTTTACAAAAAATATCCTTTGATTATCTAAAATTTGTATTCCTATTGACAAAGATTGAAATATTGACCCAATCTATATGAAAAGTCCAAAAAAAAAAAAAACTAAGAGCACTTAGTTACTCTGCAGTAAAGTGGTCAAAGGCACTTTTAAAAAAAACTAAGAGCACTTTTAAAAAAAAAAAGTGTTTTAAAAAAGTAACTAAGCTTCTTTTTTTTTTTTTTTTCAAAAAAACCTAAGAGCCCAAGGCTTAGAAGACCAAGGAAGCCCTATAAGGTTCAAGACGGTCAAGCCCATCAGGGAGCATCCAGGAGTTATACCCTTGTCCGTTGAGGAAGAGGAGAGATCGTCAGGTAAAGGAGATGAGAGGTCATCAGTTATTAAGTTGCCTCCAGTCTATTATAACCGTTAAGCTACTCAATCACTACGCAGACCACTATAAACATTGTCTTCTCTCTCTACCTATTCTACTGTATTTTATATTATTAACTTGACTGTGATGTGCAAACCAATTTGTTCATCATCAGTTTGACGTCGTCTGTGGGAACGACAGAGTTCTCACCTAAACATTTTCTTGGTTAATCTGTCACAATCATTGTTAGATCGATGAATCCCCCGAAAACAATTCACCACGAGAGGAGGAGGTTGCTCCTCCACCTGCCAATTCCGTTCCAAATGCACAATAGATGCTGAACACAATGCAGGAGCTTATAGTCCAGAACCAGCAAATTCTACAATTGATGCTCGGGTAACAAGAAGGAGGGCAACCTGGACCTCAAGCCAGGGGAGCTCCACTCCCTGGCCATCAAGTGGCTCCTCACCTTGACATTCCCCATCTGGGCGCCCCTATGAGGGACCACCTCCTCCAGCCCCTGTTTCTGCTCCCTATAGTGGAGACCCTCCTTTCCAAGAGGATAAGGGTGAAAACCAAAGCATGCAGCATGAGAGTCATTTCTGTGGCAATTCCAAAGGATCTCCTCCCAATCAGTGGGACGAAAAAATTAAGCAGGTACAAAATCAATTGGGTGACGTCTTCAACGCTATGAAAGCACAAGGATCTGAGACAATGGACTACCTCGTAAGTCGAACCAACACCCCCTTCAAACTTGATGTGGCTAATTATCCACTCCCTAAAAAATTCAAGATGTCATCCGCCAAGACCTTTGACGGTACGAAGGATCCACCAGAACACCTTGAAACTTTTAAGACTCTAATGCAGCTACACAATGTCCCTGATGAAATCAGGTGTAGAACATTCTCAACTACCTTGAAGGGATCCACTTGGCAGTGATTTTCTAATATCACACCTGCCTCAATTGGCTCATTTGCTGAACTCAGCAGGCCCTTCATGTCGCACATTATTGGTGCGCGCCGCCATCAAAAGTCTGCCACCCACCTACTCAGCATAAAGCAAAATTAAGATGAGAGTCTGAGAAGCTACCTCACTCGTTTTAACGAGGAGGTCCTTCAAGTTGAAGAACCCGATGAAAAGGTAAGCCTGACCGCCTTCTTGGGAGACCTCTGGTCGTCAAGCTTCCATTTCTCCGTGATGAAATGCCCACCTAAGAGTATGCAAGAGTTGCTAGTCCAGGTCTAAAAATACACGAATGCTGAGGACGTCACAAGGGCCAAACGATGTGAGTCCTCGAGAACTGGGGAAAAAAGAAAAGATAGAGAGGGGGACAGTAAGAATGAGAGTAGCAACAAGCACAACAGGACAGAGATGGTACCTGCCAAAGACCGACTCGATCCTACTCCCAAAAGAGATCGACAAGCTTTTACTCCCCTCAACACCTCTATCGGGCACATCCTATTGTAGATCTAAGATGACTCTGTAGTAAAGTGGTCAGGAAAGATGAAGTCTCCCCCAAACTGTAGGAATCCAATCCATGACACCGACGATTGCTATGACCTCAAAAGGAAAAATGAAGAACTCATTCAGCGGGGGCACCTACGTCAATATGTTGCCGGTAGAGGACAAGCGCCGACACCACCTCGCAATCAGGAAGACCAACAGTCCATCGGAGAAATTCACACCATATTCGAAGGGCTTCCAAGAGGAGAAGAATCTCTCTCTACTATAAATGCTCATGCTAGGAAAGCTAGACACCCTGACGAATTGCGCCCATCCAAGGCACCAAAGCATCGCAACAATGAGATCATATCTTTCTCAGATAAATATTTGGAAGGAATTCAACACCCCCATGACGACCCTCTGGTGCTCACCATAACCGTCGTCAACTTCTAGGTACGAAGGATTCTTGTGGACAGTGGAAGCTCAGCGGACATTTTGTTCGCAGAGGCTTATGACAAACTCAACATGGACATAGAAAGATTGCATCCCATCAGGTCGCCCCTCATTGGGTTTTCAGGAGAGAAGGTGTATCCCCTAGGATCCATCACCTTACCTATCACTGCTGGAATGGCACCCCGAAGCTCCACTGTCATGGTCAATTTCATGGTGATAAACTGTCCATCAGCGTACAACATCATTCTAGGGTGACCTGCTCTCAACACTCTAATAGCAGTGCCCTCTACCTACCATCTCATCCTCCGTTTTCTAACCCTGAACGGAGTCGGAGAAGTCCGAGGAAACCAAGCAACTGCAAGGGAGTGTTACGTGTCCTCCATGAAGACAAGGAAACCACAAGAGGCTCTACATGTGGAAGTCCTCGATGCAAGGGATGACGCCACCATAAAAAGAGGAGAACCAATCGAGGAGCTCACCCCAGTGGTTTTAGATGAGGAGTATCCAGATAGAAAAGTGTACATTGGTTTTTCCCTTTCTGAGGACTTGGTCCACCGGCTAATAAAGTTCCTGAGACTCAATATGGTCGTTTTTGCATGGTCACATAAAGACCTTTAGGGCATTTGACCTTGAGGTTGCCACCCATCGTCTCAATGTTGACCCTCGTCACAAGCCTGTTCGCTTAAAGTTAAGGGGTGCCTCCACTGAAAGGGCCCAAGCAATGAAAAAAGAGGTAGAAAATTTGATAGAGAACGGGGCGGCCAGAGAAGTAGCCTATCTTGAGTGGCTCTCAAATATAGTGATGGTGACTAAAGCCAATTAGAAGTGGCACCTCTGCGTGGACTTTGCTGAGCTTAACAATGCATGCCCGAAAGATAGCTACCCACTACCACGAATCGACTTCCTCATTGACGCCACTGCAGGACATGAATTGCTCACTTTCCTGGATGCATATTCTGGGTATAACCAAATCAGCATATACCCTCCAGATCATGAGAAGACATCATTTATCACTTCAAAAGGGACCTATTGCTACAGGGTTATGCCCTTTGAGTTGAAAAATGCAGGAGCAACCTACCTGTGACTAGTGAACAAGATGTTCCAGTCACAAATTGAGAAAACAATGGAGGTGTACGTGGATGACATGTTGGTAAAAAATTTTGCAGCAACAACCACATTGATCCGCTCCAAGAAACCTTCAACGTTCTCAAGTCATACCACATGAAGTTGAATCTTGAAAAATGTGCCTTTGGTGTAGGCTCAGAAAAGTTCCTTCGTTTTATGGTCAACCAGAGGAGAATTGAGGTCAACCCTGACAAGATCAAGGTCATCCTAGATATGAAATCGCCTTCCTCAACCAAGGAGCTCCAACGCCTCAATGGGAGAGTTGCAGCTCTCAACAGGTTTATCTCGAAGTCTGTAGACAAATGTTTACCTTTCTTCAAGATTCTTCGAAAGGTGTTCGAGTGGGGACTTGAGGTAAAAGAGGCCTTTCAAAAACTCAAAGCCTACTTGGCTACACCTCCTCTCCTTTCACATGTCACCCTAGGGGAGAAATTGTATCTATACCTTTCTACCTCTCTGTCAGCGGTAAGCTTCGTCCTCATAAGAAACCACAATGGAGTGCAAAAGTTCATCTATTATGTGAGCAGAGCGTACCGAGCAGAAATTATATATTCGAGACTAGAGAAGTTAGCGCTCGCCCTTATCTTAACAACTAGGTGTCTGCGAGATTACTTTTAGAGTCATATCGTTGTTGTGATCACAGACCAACCTCTGAAGAGACTCTTGGGAAAACATTCAAGGCAGTGGAACTAGGTACCAAGGATGTATTTGAAAGACTCCTAAAATGGGCAGTGGAACTAGACGAGTTTGATATTCAGTACTAGCCAAGAGCCGCCATCAAAGTGCAAGCCTTGACAGATTTCATTGCTGAGCTTACACCCGCAGAGGAGGACCAAGAGCATTCCACACTCCAGACATCAAGACCAAACACTCAAGACAATCAAATGCTGGGCGAGGACATCGAGACGCCTAGGAAGTACACACTGGCATTCAAAACACGCGGCCAGGATGGCACAGGTGCCTAGACATCCAAGGCAGACGCCCAGACCCTTTCTGGTACCCTGCTCGAAGCCCCAGACCCCCCTGGCGCCCAGCCTGGTGCCTTGTCTGGCGCCCAGGCGCCCCAAACCCTTCTGACGCCCAGACGGGTGCCTTGCCTGCCACCCCGGATCTCACAGCACTCTCCGATCCTTCTTCCCTACCTCTTTGGAACCTTTATGTGGATGGCTCCTCGACTAGTGAAGGCGGTGGAACAAGCCTCATCCTGATTAGTCCCGATGTCACTCCCATCAAGTATGTTGTAAAGCTCCACTTTATTGCCTCTAATAATGAGGTGGAATATGAAGCCCTCCTCTCTGGCCTAAAGTTGAGAGTTGAAATGGAAGCTAAGCAACTCATCGCTCATAGCGATTCCTAGCCGATAGTCACCCAAGTGAAAGGGGAGTTCGAAGCGAAAAAAGCCAGAATGAAGGAGTACCTTGCTATGGAAAGATCCTTGATCGCAAAGTTCTAATATTTCCAAATCATCCATATCCCGAGAGAGGACAACATGACTTTTGATGCACTAGCCAGATTCGTCTCACCCTCAGAAGTCCTACCGGGACCAACATTCATGGGTCACCAGTTCGAACCAAGTAAGTTAGACGTGGCAGCCACAAGTATCAACTGTGCCGCTGTCGAGTCAAACTGGATGGCCTCAATAAGAGCTTACCTCCAGGATTGCGTGTTGCCAAATGACGCCCTCGAGACCAGGAAACTCAGGGTGAGAGCCTCCAAGTTCACCATCTTACAAGACATTCTATACAAGAGAGACTACTCCTTGCCATTATTGAGGTGTTTCTCACCTGAAGAAGCTAACTATGCCTTGCGGGAGATCTATAAAGGGATTTGTGGGAATCATTTTGGAGGGCGTTCCCTCGCTCACAACGCGTTGAAATAGGGCTACTTCTGGCCTAATATGATGAGCGATGCCTAGGAATTTGCCAAGAAGTGTAACAAATGTCAGTGCTTTGTCACTATGCCCAGGTAGCCACCCGAGGAACACACAGTTGTCACAAGTCCGTGGCCCTTCTCCAAATGGGGCATCGACATCCTAGAGCCCCTATATCTGAGTAGGGGAAAATGCAAATTTGTGGTGGTAGTAGTTGATTACTTTACCAAGTGGGTGGAGGTTAAACCCTTAGCAAAAATAATAGACGTACAGGTAAAGAATTTTATCTAGAAGAACCTGATCTGCCACTTTGGGATACCCCATATCATTGTTAGCGACAACGCCAAATAGTTCGACAACAAACTCTTGAACTCATTCTGCGCCGACCTCTGGATAAAGCAGCCTCATTCCAAGCCAGCACACCTGCATGCAAATGGACAAGCAGAAGTCATGGTAAAAGCAGTGCTATGCAACCTAAAAATAAGGCTCGAAAAGGCAAAGAGTCTTTGGGTTGACGAGCTCCCAAGTGTATTATGGGCCTACCGGACCACACTAAGAACTCCAACTGGAGAAACCCCTTTCTTCCTCGCCTTTGGAACTAAGGCAATCATCCCTGTAGAGATTGGGATACATTCTTTAAGGTTCCAGCAGCACGACCCGCCACCAACGAGGAGGGATTCCGCATCAACCTCGACTTGATAAAGGAGACAAGGAAAATGGTTGTGGTCCGCAACGCGGAGCACAAGCATCGTATGGCAAAGTACAACAACTCGATGGTGAAGTCTCGTTCCTTCCAACTAGGAGACTGGGTCATCAAAAAAGTGATCCTCTCCGCAAAGGATTCACGAAAAGGAAAGCTTGGACCAAACTAGAAGGCATCCTACCTTGTAACAGAAGTGGTGAGGCCGGGCACCTACAAAATACAGAGTTCTGAGGGGAAGGTTTTGTCTCATCCATGGAAAGCTGAGCACCTGAAGAGGTACTATCAATGACACTGAGAAGAGAATAGAAAAGTTGGGGACTTGATTTTATTTTTTACTTTTTTATGTTACATAAGCAATGAAATGAATAAAATTTCAAGATTAATTCAAAAAAGAAGCTTGCATTCTTATTCAACTTCTCAAAAGAGCATTAGTGGCAAAAACCACTTCTACAAGAAGTAGGGCTACAAATGCAACAAAATATTTTCCTTTCCTAAAAATAAAATCAAAAAGTCCCTAGCACTCTAACCACTCTCACGGTCATCATTCTCCTCCTTGTCATCACTCTCGGCCTCATCAGAACCTTTATTGCTCTCATCAGGCGTCTCAATTGGCAAAAAGCTTGAGACATCAATGTCGGGGAAAGCAGCACAAATCTTTCCCCGGAGCTCCTCATTATCGTCAATGAAAGCATATGTAATGTCATTCTCCAGGTCGGCCTCCGCTCGAGAAGCTCTTTCTTGAGCAGCCTTCACCTCTGCCTCTGCGGCAACCTCTCTGAGCATGGCCCTCTCACGGATCATAGCAAGCTCAGCCTCGAGCTCGGCTACCCTCCCATGGGTTGCCGAAAGCTCAGTCTCACTGAGCGTGGTCCTTTCACGGACCTTTGCAAGCTCAGCCTCAAGCTTGGCCACCCTCTTATGGGTCACCGAAAGCTCAGCCTCCCTGAGTGTGGCCCTCTCAAGGGCCCCTACAAACTCAGCCTCGAGCATGACCACCTTCCCATGGGTCGCCAAAAACTCAGCCTCAAGGTTAGATACCCTCTAACAAGTTACCACAAGGTCAGCATTAGAAGTCCTACCAGTAGCTTCACGTTCGGTGATCCTCCTCTGAGCAACAAGAAACTCATTTTGTACCACTTCATGATCATGTTTCAGCCTGTGATAAAGCTCGGTGATCCTCCTTCACCAATACCCGTAAACTCACCTTTACTCGACATTGATTGAAGTAATCTCTACTCAAACTCGAAAAACCACCAACCTTGGATCTCCAAAGATGTCAAGAAGGAATAATCTTGAATGGGTCGAAGGAAATGGGCAAAATAAAGGGAAAGACTTCTACTTGTAGCTTAGGGTTTACAAGGAGGGAAAAGTCCAAATTAAAAATCAAGGGCTCTCTTAAAAATCCAAGTAAAAATATAAAAGATTTGAGGTGTTCAGCAAGGCAAACTACATCAGGAATGGAGAAGGAGTCTTGGTGTCTAATTTAGAAAATTGTTTTATGGTCCGGGGGCACTGCCCCCAAGCCCCCGCCACCTGACCGAGTAGGTGGAACCCCGCGACCTGTCTGGACAGGTCGATCCCCGAGTCATGGCAGAACATGGACATAGCGGGAGAGGAGTCATATTGGGTTAGAATTCAAATTCAATTAAATGCTTCCTTCTCCAAGCTTATTGGACATGGGACATTGGGGGGCAAATGATGGGTCAAACTCAAATGGCTCAATCTATATGAAGAGTCCAAACTTAAACTAAGAGTCCAAGATTATAGAAGATCAAGCAAACCCTATAAGGTCCAAGACGATCAATCCCATCAGAGAGCATCCAGGAGTCATACCCTTGCTCGTTGAGGAAGAGGAGAGGTCACGGGAAGAGGAGAGGTCATCAGCTATTAAGTTGCCTCCAGTCCGTTATAATCGTCAAGCTACTCAATTACTACGCAGACTATAAATTGTAAGCACCCCCAACACTTGGGGGGCATCTCACAAAATCAAACTCTTTTCTTTCTCTTGTAATTCTCTACTCTCCTAACATATCAGAGTTAATAAAATTTCCGGCAAACTCAACCATTGAAAGTGGACGTAGGTCATGATTGACTGAACCACTATAAACCTTGTCTTTTCTCTCTCTACTTATTCTACTGCATTTCATATTATTAACTTGACTGTGGTGTGCAAACCAATTTGTGCATCATTAATATCGTTTTCGAAGTACTGTTTCGGTCAGCTCAAAAATGAAAATATTTCGAAAACGCAATAAAAACGCAAAAAATTTATGAAAGCACGTTAAAACATGTAAAAATACAAATACAATCCATTTATTTATAAAAATAAGCTAAATAATTGATTAATTGAACATATTTATTCGGTTAGCATCCATTTATATAAGAATAAATTTAAATTGGAGACAAACAAAGGTTTGACATGAGGCGAAAATCATTTAAATTAGAATATTATTCAATTAATAATACAATTTTATTATAATATTAATTTACTAATTAATAATGCTAAGTGCAACATATTATTATAATACTAATTTGTGCAGCATATTATTATAATACTAATTTATTAATTTAAATTGTGTCTTCAAATTAATAAATAATATTATTTCATTAATATTAAAATCATTGTGTACACTATGATTAAAACACATAAATACTTAATTCTAGATATTTAACACAATGTTGTTTCGTCGAAACAGTACTGTTTTGACCTGTTTCAACTAAAACGGTCTAACATAATAACGTTTTGATCGAAACTTTAAAATTTTGGGATTTAACTCATGCTTCGTGTCGGTGTGTTGAAATTCTCAAACGTTTTGGACATTTCGACACGACATTTTGATCCTTGCCTATTAATTATTCTAATTGATACAAAATTCTTCCAATTTTATTTGTTGACCTATATTTTGGGCTAAATACTTTGGAATTAGTTGGTATATGTATAAAGTGCACTTGAGGCATAATTGATAAAACGTGATTATAGCTCTGCAGGGTGTGATTTGTTAGTATGAGTATAGATTTATATGCTCAAATATCATTTATCATATCACCAAAAGGAACCAAGTATGAGGCTATATTTGATAGCAATTGAACTATGTGGCTTGTTGAATGCGATTCTTGATTTAACATTTCAGTAATTTAATATTTGATTATTCATTTTTTTTTGATTTATCGTTGAACATATTATTTCCTGTCATATTGTATACTTCCCCGCTTTTAATATTTTATAGGATGATCTCAAAGGAAAAAGTTAGATTTGATTTTTGAGAATCAGAGATAGATGAGTCTCGATATAATTTTGTTAAATTCATTTGTATATTGTGGAGATTATTTTAAAGATCAAATTTGTAATTATAATTTTTATTGAGGTAATTAGAGCTCTGACTCATTATTTGAAGACATGTATTTGGGATATTTTGTAAAATTTTATCGATTGATCCATCAAGTAACGCATCCTTGAAACGAGACGTTACATTTTGTATACAATCAAAATCCACTCATATGCCATTGGGTAAGATATAAATGAGTATCTCCAATTCTTTTTACTGCTCGGATATCTCATAACACTTCTGCGGAGCTCATAGATAAGGATGATATAATATGTTCTCATTGCCTATTATGCTCGAATCCATTTTCATGTTTAGTTTATAAATTAGCCTTCATTTTACTCTAAACAAAAAAAAATATACACTTTTATATCAATTATTTTTATAACTCCTTAAAATATAAAATAAATATTTTTGAACATATTATAACCATAAACACCATATATTAATAGACAAAATATGGGTGTTCATATGTTAGCATCCCAAAAATGGATCAACCTTCATACATTACAATCCACGTGTATGTATAATATTGTCTATCTCTACAATCCGTCCAACAAAGTTTATGAAAATTGCCCAACAAATATGGACAAACAGTAAGGGTTGGTTTGGTAAATGTATTATAAGGGGATTAAATATTAAATTGTACTATTTTTTATTTAATCGGGCATAATATTTTGTTTGGTAGACAAATTTAATACCGTATTAATTTAAAAAACATATACTAATCGTATATTTTTTATACGTTAGACCTATATTATAAAGGTATTTTAATACTACCAAAATATGTGGTATTATAATTCAAGTCAAACGTATTATTTTACACATTTATTATTATAAACCCCCAACAGATAAAAACAAAATGTCATCAATGTAACATACACTGATTGAGATTATTTTTATTAATTTAACATTAATACGATCAAATAATTCTCTAACCAAACAACTGATTGAGCTAAATAACTATTATCCAATGTTTATATTGTGTATACCAAACACTAGATAAAATTACGCATTATTTTATACTCCATTTAATCTTATATTTTATCCATCTTTATTTAATCCGTCCTTCTATCTCTAATACGACAACCAATCAAGCACTAAGTATATTTAGCATTTCAATTCAACTTTCTTGTAAATTTTTGAAATTCATACACAGGGCACTCAAACCACTCAAAATCAGCCATTAAAAATCAAGTTCGAGTACCAAAATCATACCTTTGCAGCCATTGATGCACAAATTTGTGGTCTTCGTCGAACCAGCTACTAGGTAGTGCATAGGAGTTAGATTTGAAAATGGGGATGGAAAGGAGAAGCAGTACAAAAGGGATCCAAGCTTACCTTACTCCGGCGAAGAGAAACACGATGATTGATGAACCAATGACGATGGATCGGTGAGCAGCGATTACTGAAGTTTGTTCTGAGCAACGAGGAAGAAGACGAGCGAGAGATACGAATGGCTGGGGCTGGCACTTTTTGATAAATTTGCACAGATATCCGGTTTGGATTAAAAATATCCCCCTAGATTAAAAATAACTCAACCGCACATGTTAATTCTGACTTTTCAACTCGGGTTAGGATACATCTGGGTGGGATTTTCAACGTCATTTTTGATTTCCAAACGTGGGTTAACTGAGCCCCACCTGTTTTTATATCTAATCCCACTCTATTTATCTACCTATATCCGATGATTCAAACGCACCTTAAAGATACTATTTGTCCCAGCTTGGATTATTTGTAAGTGATAATAGTGGATCGAAAATGTATATCCAAACATGAGAGTTAAGGGGTGTTTGTTTGGAGGGATAAAGGAGGATATCACAAGTAGGATTGGACAATAATAATGGAGGGCCTACATAACCCAACTTTGGGTGTGGCATTATGGATTGGATTTTCGTTGGGTTCCAATTACTCGGGCAGTATGAAATAGGGGAGATATCCAGCCTGATCCGAAAAATAAAACCCATGTGGACTTTGGGATTCAGAAGTCTATCGACTGGATAAGGAAAAAAATGACTAAATTACCTTTTACATAGTAAAGTTAGATAGAGTTTTTACCCCTTCCCCTTCCCCTTCCCCTTCACTTTCAGCTGGTCTCCTCCACTTTGACGACAAAGGCGTCGCCTTGTCCCCTACTTCAGCCGAAGGTAACAAATATCTCTCTCTCCTTCTCTTGTCTCCATCGTCTCTCTATCTCTTGCTCTATTTTTTTTCTTCATTACATAGATCTTCACAGTCACAAGCAACTTTCGCCAAAATATTGTAAACATTAGATCGGAGGCCATGGCGGTTTATGACATATTATTGCAAAAAATTCTCAGCATTCTTCTATTGTTGGATAACATCACTCACACAAATCTGAGAACAAACCAATTTCCAAGAATCGAAGAAGAAATCATGGGTTGGGCTCGTTTTCTCGCGGTTTTGGTTGTATCGACTCATTTAATTGTCTCCTCCTGTCATGGATTTGGGAGAGAATTGATGGAAATTGCTGGGTGAAGAAAGTGCTACTACTGGTCTATTGGAGGAAAATGCAGGAGGAGAATCAAGGGAGATGATTGAAGTGTTGGATTATGGTGTTCTAGGGACAAACCGTAACCCAAAATCTGGATTACTGCCTCCTTCTTCACCACCTTACTTGAAATTTTAGTCACTTTTTTATGGGATTTTTCTTCGTCTTCTTTTTTTGTTTCCGATTTTATGGCTGGTGTTCATGTAATTTCATATGGAGATAATGGCGAGATCAACATTGTTCAAAAAAATACCTACTGTTTGATCGTATATAATTTTCTTTGTTTATTCCTTGCCTAAGTTGAAGTAGTAGGTGAAATAGGTGTATCCACATAATATAATGCAGCTGAATAGCAGCCAACAAAACAGGTTGGGAGGACCCCAACTACATTGAAGTTTCGTTGAATCATAATAAAGTGGCGAGCTCCAAGCATTAGTGGAGTTGGTGGCTGGCATCAAATGAGTATGAAGAATATGTTAGTCTTAGTCCAATGCTGCATGATTGATCTAAAGAACATGAGCAGAAATAAATAATATACAATCACCCAACTGATATGGTTGATAATCTAAAATAAGATTATCAGATTACTATAATCTAAATGATTTTCCACCCTTGTTTTTATCTTGAAGTGTTTGGTACTTTAAGGCAAAATTTATTTAATTTATACTCAACTCATTTTATATTAATGTATATAATGAATTTGGAATCATGCCGAGTTTGTATCATGCATGAAGCTTGTTCAGCAAATTAGCGGATTATTGTGATATTTACTAGAGTTCACGTTCACTCATATATTTGACTAGGAGTAATGTTATAGAGACTTAATTAGATACCAAATTCAATGTAATCATTGGATTAATTAGTTGTAGTTTTAATATTATATGGAATAAACTCGAAAGCAGTAATACCCTCAGAACCCAGATTTAAAAATTAGAATGCAACCTTCTTCATTGAGAACAATTCTGATCTTGAAGCTATAAGTTTGTTATAAGTTGACAACGCTTAATGGTGATTAGTTGTTATTGCCACAAAATGAGCACAATCTTCTGTGTATTTAGTAGAACTAGATTTGATCAGCTGGTATTTACAGATTGGGATGTAACTACATGCTAAAAAAAATATCAATGTTGTACATAGAATTTTTAAAAACATATGTGTAGCACATAAAGTTTCCATGTTTAAAAACATATTGCCTATTGTTTGATAGATACTAATCTAAAGTTTCCTACTAATTTCATGCATGATTCATATTGTTCTAATGAATTATGGTTTTTATTTTGGGTAGTGTGTAATGAATATAACACAAATTAATGGGGATGAAACAGATATCTTGATTGACACACTGATCGATTACAAAAATAGAGGGAAGCTTCTGCCTTTTGGGAAGTACAATACAAAAATAGTTGACGGTATGTTGGCCGTCTAGAAACGCCGAATGTCAAAATTTAGTTTGTCATTTACTGAGCTGATAAGGATTATACTCTATTGGGAGCGACAATACCTTACAATTTCTAAGATGGTTGATAGTGGGTTGTTTGAATGGGACCTCTTTCGAATATGTGTAGTGCACAACTCAGCAATAATTGTTGCAAATAAGTTCTTGGAAGTAAGTGATTTTGAGTTTTATTAAAGTTTGTACTACATTTTTTTACGATTTAAGCATGTTACATATACATTAATGTAACGTTATTATTCAAATTTACACATGTAGGACGATGATTTCGCTGGACAGTATTGCCTTCAACCGTGCCCAAACTTCCAATTTTTTGGGGTTATTTTCAAATGAGATGACATTTCTTCAAGCAGTCATGCATTGGAGATAGTTCGTTCATCACCGTCAGTTAATTCCCCAAGGCACGTCGATGTTATAGTCATCGATGATTAAATGCGTAGACAATCTGAAAGGGTCAATGTTATTTTTAAATTTTTATTTTGAAGGAGGTTTGTATACGATTTTTCCCATCATGGCTTCTTGTATTTTTTTTTGTGATTGGAAATATTTTTTTCTTCATTAAAATTTTTTAAAAAATGTTATTTCTTATTATTGTTCATCTGAATTTGGGTTGTGACGTAGTTTTTCTTATATTCAAGCATTTTTTGTCCAAATTATTTTAATATCTTTGGCGGATGAAATAAATTTATGAGTGTATTATAAAATCAACGTGTAATAACAGATATTTGGGAACATGCATAAGCATTCTTAAATGTTTGTCCATAAATTGGTAACCAACAATGATGAAAAAGTAAAAAAAAAAAGAAAAAAAAGTGGTAACCAACAATTGTCAAGCCAAACAGGAGATAGAATTGGATAAGATTCATGGGTAAATTGGTCAATTTATGTCAAATATATTACATATTTAATAAACAATTGAAATTTGTCCATATCTCAACCACATCATAATATACTATCCAAACCTAGGATAGGATAAGACAATTTCCTTTATCCCCCTAACATATCCGGTCCATTGAGATTTCACTAGACTGGTTTGGGATTTAAATCCAAGCCAGTCCAGTCTACCCATGATTACCCCAACACACCCTAAGGAGATAAGATTGGCCAGACATTATTTTGTCCAATATTCTCTCATAATGCTTAAACTAAACATATAAACTTAAACTTTTACGTGGGTAAAAATTACTAATAAGTAGGGATGTTCACCTTATTCTATGAGTAGGAATTATAATATTCTATCTTTATACCCGATATTTTGCAAGAATTTTTTTTCTTGGCTTATCTTACCCGATCAAGTGTAATATTTCTATCTGAATTCCGTCCAAAACAATTGGATAGAAAATCGGGTGAGCACAATTATTAATTTTTTGAATTATTTTAACAATTTAATTAAATAAATTACACCAATTAACTAACACATTAAACTAATACCACTAAATAAAACACAATAAATTCGATAATACATAATTAATTACAATAAAATATAATAAGAAAGCCATAAACATCCATAAACAATAATCCATATATGTGTGTGTGTGTGCGCGCGTGGATAAGGTAGCATAAGGTAAGGTAGGAATACAAAAAAATTGAAGGTATTCTATATTCCTACTCGATTTTTTGTGAAATACTAAAAAAATTATCCGTTGGTATATCCAATTCTTTAAGATAGCTGATTAATAAAGTCGAATAGGGTAAAATAAGATCAAAATTTACGGACAATCAAAAATTTAAAAACTCCTGCCAATAAGTATATTGAGCCTTCCATCAATAGGCTCCGCTGTCTCCCAGCAACAATTTACGTCAAAGTAGAATATTTAGTACAAAATCATAATCTACCAAGAGGGAAACGTGACCGTACCATGCTTAAGGTACAACCCCCCAATTTTTTTTTTTTTTGGGTGGATTGAAAGCCAAAGAAGGGGTAAATATTGGGTTTACTGATAACAGTACATCACTATTATCATGTTATATCCTTATTCAATAATAAATTTATAAATAGGTAAAGTAATATTAATTTTTTTTACACATAATAGTTATTTTTTTATAGATTAATTACAAAATTAAATGAAATTTACGAATTTATATGTTAATTGACTTAACTGACGATACTAAGTACTAACTAATGAAAGTATCTCCAACGTTGACTTAACTTTTTATTCAAATTTGAGTTAACATTTGAGTAAAAAATTTGATTTGATACAAATGGTTGCAGTGGACAAAATCAAATTTAAAAGATGAAGAATTCAAATTTAAAGAAGGGTAAACTCAAATTTAAAGGTGAATGAAATATGACTGTTGGATTTTCAAAGGAGAATGAAATCTCACCATTGGAAATTTGGGTAAAAGTTTGAGTTTCTTTTGATTTGAGTAAAAATTTGAATCTTTCTTAAATATCTTTTCTCACCCCCATTTATTTTTTTAATTTCAAACTGTTAAACTCACCTCATTTATACTCACCTCAATAACAACTAAGTCTATTCTATTAGTACATTTACAGTTAATAAAAAATAAGCCGCTAATAAAAAAACCATTAATATTCACCTATATACAAATATGATATTATATATCCAAAATATTTGTAATAAAATAAAATATAAGAATAAAAAACTATTATTTAGAATGTACATTAAAAATATAAAATATAATATATGTACATGAAATAACCAATTTAACTTAAAATCAATACTATTTACAAAAAAAAAAAAAAAAAACTTATAATCAATACTAACATATATTAATTCATGTTAAAAAGCCTTAAGAGGTTTAAGAACTGAAAAACTATTGTCCAAATACTTTTGGGTTGTATTTGGGATGACTCGTTTAAATTGCACCCAAAATCAAAGCGTAATTGGTAATATTTATATACCATCGTAGAATATAATAACATAAATATTAATAGAGAGACAAGTAATAGAGTTAAAAATATGATTAGATAACACAAATGTGTGTGAGATTGGACAGGAAGAGAAAACTTTGGGGGAAGAAGACATAGTTTATGCCTTTATGGTTAGAATGAGTGAGAAAAAAATATGATAGGCTTAATTATTAATGGATGGATATAAATGGGATTGACTTAGTCACCAATTATATGAGTATAGATAGAGTACTAAGTTGTTTGAAATTAGAGAATTACATGCGGTGGAAAAAAATATTTAAAAATTGAGAATAGCAGCATCCATTTAAAGTTAAGTATAAAAAAAGGTAACCTTCAGCGGTGGTTTAGTGGTTTATCAGCGGTGGTTTAGTGGTTTAAGCTTGGTTTTTAGTAATTCAGAAATTTCAGGTTTAGTCATTTTCCATATCTTTTAAGAACTAATCTAACTCAAGTTACGATGATCACTCACTGAACTCGAGAGAGTAGTCGTCGAAAGTCTATAAAAAAAAGGTTAATTACTTTTTACTTTCATGTGATTTTAGCTAGAAATATCTTATCTAATTGATGTTTAAAATTATACACATTATTCATTTATAATTATATACCAAAGTGAAGTAATTGATGCCGTTAATGAAATTAAAAAATTATCATAATACCAATATTTTTAAAATCAAACTTTTTATTTGATTTACTCCTGACCATAAAATTAATGGAATGTGACAATTAACCAACACATTTTAATCAAACACGTCGAGTCACTTTTTTCCTCCAGTGAGATTTTGATATGGGGTATATTATTTTTTTTATTTGGGACTGATATCCTATCGATTTGGATATTATACTATATATTATAAATGATATTTTAGGCATTTAGATAATATTGTTTTAGAGAAAAACAGTAGAAACAAAGTCCACAATATATTTTAGACGTGTGGAGCATATTTTCCGTAAACTTAGATGATAAAAATAATTTTTTTATTTTGATACGTAAATATAAAAAGATGATGTGCATAATTTTAAAGGTCAAAATATTTTTAACTGAATCGACACAAAGGTAAAAAATAATAATTAACCAAAAAAAAAAAAAAGAAGTAAAAATGCGGTGACACCACGTGTTACTGCTGTCATTCTATATTTTCTAGAAAGGAGGGTAGAATTTCAATCCGCGTGCTATCCCCTCTGTCTAGGGTTTCGCTGACAAAACCAAAACTCTCTCAACCATTTATCACATACGGTACAATCACTCCCACCTCTTACCGCTCACAACAGCCGGCGGCACCACGTCAAAGAGAACCACAACTGGTAAGCAATCCTCTCGCTCTCCATATGTATATATGTCTATTATAGATATCTACTCTTTCTCATTGTTCGGTGTTTTCTGGGGGTTTCGTGTTGTTATTGTTGAATTCAGGACCTGTGTCTTTTAGGTTGGGATTGTTCAGTATAATGGCTGGGAAGGAACAAGATAACCGTATATTCGTAGGAGGTTTGGCGTGGGACGTCACCGACCGTCAGCTTGAAAACGTCTTTAGCCGCTTCGGCAAAATTATCGACTGCCAGGTTTGGGGTTTTTTTCAAATTTTTTTTTTTGAAGTTTTAGGCTTTTAGCGATGTGAATGGTTATTTTTCCTCCTTTGACCCTTTCTTTGTTTGCTGAGAAAACGCAGAAAAAGGAAAGGTTTTTTTTGACACCAAGTCTTTTTTCGTTGTTTTGGTTTTTGAACAGCTTAAAAAAACACGTTTTCAGCTATTTTAGTGAGTAGTCAAACCATCCTGACTAAAGATTCAAACCCATTTTTAGATGGTTTTACCCTTTAAATGATTGCTAATTTTCCATCCTGAAATGCACATAAAAAAATGAAAAGTAGCTACGCTGTGTCTCTGAGAATCGGATTCTTCCTTGAAACTTGAGGAGTATAAATACACTTGAATTTGGAGTTGGTTGACTTTGGTTCCAATTACAAGGCTTGAATTTGATGCTCCCAGACATTTGTAGAATTTTCATTTGGCTGTAAGTGTGGTTCGTAAAGTAGCTTATAAATTGAATATTAGTTTCAGCGGAGTAAAGGCTATTTATAGTTTATAGAATGCTAAAACTTTCTTTTTCTGTTTCTTACACTTTGTCACAGCCAAACTACTTGTTATGGGTATTTGGATTTGTGTTACATAAAAATGGGGAATGAATATTTTTGTGTAAAACATTGTTGTGATTGCTCTTTTTGTAATTTTTGATTAGAAAGATTTGTCTTAGTGTTTGCTTTTATTTCACAATATTCTCATTCCTTTTACCCTCTCATCATTGTACTAATTGAATTTTTTTGGTCTGTTTGGTATGCTGGTTCTGATCTTTGAAATGCCTTAGATGGTTATTTTAAGGAGTTATGGTGCAGATGCATTGAATCTAGTATCTGAGATCAGTGCCATTTATTGTGGTTACGCTGTTTCTGCTGTTTGTTATGAGATTGTAATTTGTTGAGGTAGCCGCGATAGATCTGGCCTCTGGAGGCACAACATGGTTTCATGGAAGGCAGTGAGAAACGCCTGGGTAAGCACATCTGCGATTTGATCGGTAGAGTTTTTTTGGAAAGTTTGTGGTTTGAGATCCATAAGAGAAGACCCAAGTAGAGTCTTGGATGTGCTCTAATAGTGAAAAGGTGGAAGAATCAACAAGTTACATGATGCAGCAAACTGCAAGATGCCTTTTTTTTCCTGTCTCGTTAGGAATATCTATTTATTGTGAAAGTTGTGGGCTTTTATTTTGGATAAGGAGTTGAAAAATAGGGATTCATCCATCCTTGATCTAGAGACATGGCATCATCAGTCATTTGAAGAATTTTGAATTACTTAAAGTTGAGTAGGCAACAATTTTATGAATCCTAATTTCTACGCCGACACATGATGGTGAAGGTTTGTTGTGTCCGTGATGAGAGGCTTTAAATTCCTGATGATGATATGTGTTACATAGCGATTAGGAGTTACATAGATGTTGATTCAAAGTCAGCAATCGTGGTGCAATTTGATCTTTTACAGAATCCAATGGGTTTATGTGGTACATGAAGGTATTATATGCTAGATGACATGCCTGGAGTCTTCTTCAATGCTGTTACAGCATTATCTTCATTGATTTGACCAGCATCAGAACACGTTAAACGGCAGTAAAATTTCATGCCTGGTGCCTGATTGTTCTTGAAAGTGCACGAGAGATTTGAATTAATTCCATTTTTTTTTTTATTTTCACTGAAGTCTGCATTAAATTCCCAAGGTTAAAAAATTCCAGATACTTCAAATGCTAAAGGTTTTAAGTGCTTAAAACTCATCCTCTTTTGGATGGTTATGAAAACCATTTTTTCGCTTCCAATTTTCTGCAATTTCCATGCTGGTGTGTGATTACTTCTCTCCTCCATATCTGTGTCATCAAGGAAGATAGTAGTGTTGAAACACTAAATAGTTTGGTCTCCATAAAATGATTTTATAGGATGAAGATAGCAATGGTTGAGGCTGGAGAATTATGTCAGGATGTAACTCATTGCTGCTTACAAATGTCCCCGTGGATTTGTCCTTTTTAAAAGTAGAACAGCTAAGGTAGATACACTGGTGCAAGTTTCAGTTGTACTTAGACAGTGGGGTGGGGTGCTCTTTCCTGTCACATCTTCCTATCCTGGAAAATATTGCGCCGTATGTGTTATGATCTTGAGCTGTCCATGCTTCAGGGGTTCATTACTAGATTGTGAAGCTGGTTTCCATCCAATTCAGTTCATCTGAATTGCATTTTGATGGTGTGGATTAAGTAAAGACTGAGTCAAGCTGTGCTATATTCATGTGCTTCTTTAATGTCTTAGAAACCAATGTTGTCAGTGGTGGGACTTTCAATACGAGTTAAAAGAGTAGAGCTTGAAAAATTTGTTCTTTGCCTATCCCTAGAATGCCATGTCTGCTCAATTTGGAGACTGGACATCTAAACTGTATCAGATCATATTTTGCACCATGCTCTTATCTTGTGAGAGTGTTCTTCTCAAGGGCAAGGGCACACATTCTTTGAGTACCAACTATTATCGAAAGATGGCCTGTATATCAACAGTAGCCTCTTATATTAGTTAGCACAAAGTTGGTGACTTCTTTTCTTCCATTATTATCTGCAGAATGCATTGTAGTGGATTTATGTATGTTTTGTAAGGGTGCTTTTGAGTCGGGTTCAATTTTTGGGAGTTATATGAGGTCACATACTTGAGTGACTACATGGGCCAAGTGGTTGTTTCACGACTGCATTTCTGGCTGTATTTTGTGGCTACCAAACCAGTTGATCCGGTAAGGTGCATGATTAGGTGACAAAAATTTGGAGGAAGGATGGGCATTATGTCGAAATGAAGAAGATATGTATCTGGTAATTGATAAACTGGAACAAGAGAAGTGTATTTTCACCAGCAGAGATTGTCATGGAAATTTTGTTCTGCCAGATAACCCCCATATTTTGTTTTGTCCCTTGGCTGCTTGGTCTACCTCCTAATGTTTATATTGATATTTTCTGGCATGTGGTTGCTTGAGATTTAGTGGATTTTTGGCAGGCCTAATCAAATTGAACATTAGACACATCAGTTGATGGTTGCGTGGTCTAGTCTCGAAAGAGTTTGTCATGGAGATTTATCCAGTCAGATACCCATATATTTTGTTTCATCCATGGGCTATATGGTCTACCTCCTAATTTTAGATTACAGCTTTATGGATGTGGTTGCTTGAGATTTAGTGGACTTTTGGCAGACCTAACCAAATTGAACATTAGAGACATCTGGTTATGGTTGCGTGGTTTGTTCTGGAGCTATCTTGATTATGTGGAAAAATGAGGTGAGCCATTACCAATTACATTAGATGATGAAAATCTGCAGTTATTTGGATTCTTCTCTTTAGAGTAAGAATTCACTACCATATCAAACACATTTTTGTCCTTCTAAATGCTTGGTCATAAAGATTGCTTAAATTACAATACCTTTAGCACGTAGGTTTTTTATGTCCATACAAACTAAAGCCTAACATTCTCGGACCTTTTTGTTGTTTGATCATGATTTGCCTGCTTGTTTTGGATCCCTTCTGAAATGTTGTATGATGTAATTCGAAAGGTTTAGTCTTCTTCTGTACGCAAAATTTGTGGCAATGTTGTGTGGCAGATATTTCTATACATTTGTGCTTTCTTGTTCTATTCTTCAAGGACCAGATATGTTCAGTGTTGAAAAGGTACTGAGCTTAAAGCTTTCTACTTAGATTCTCTTAGCAAGTTAGATGTTGCAATGTTAATATGTAGCTACCATTTAATTTGACGTAACACAATTTATATCAAAATTTGGGTAAAATTATCAGTGAGAATAGGTTGTGGATAAAACCTTATTTTGCTTGGTCAAGCACTTTACATTTTTTATTGTTTAAGGAAGAAAGTAATGGAATAGGACTAAAATTGAACCAAAGCTTGTTTGCTTAACGTTAGGAGCTATTGCTGCACAATGGTTGAAGTGTTGGCATGTCATTTAGAGTGAGAGATGGGGTCTAGTGTTCAAGTCCTATTGCTAACAATCAAAAAGCTTTCTGAACGTCACCAATTGAAATCTATATTTCCTCACCGACAAGACTAAGTTTTAAGTGTTAATGATACCTTGGAGAGGTTCATTCAGCTTCCAAACAGCTTGTGTCTTGGCTGGAATTCAGCTTTTCTTAAAGCTGTCTAGAGTACTCCCTCTGGGGGTGTAGGTACATGCAGACATTCACTTTTAAAAATCTGATACTAAAGCAATGTGAAACTGTGCTGAAGCTCATCACGGAGAATTTGAATGAAATAATGTGCTGGTAAAGTGTTCAGCTGACATGATTGTTGATGCATCATCTTCTTTTTGTGGACTGCTTTCATGAATCACCTATAGGCAACACTCTTTTAGGTTTTCCCTTGTGCATGCTACATTCTATACTGCATATTTTCTCCTATGTAATATTCTGAAGAAAAATAATTTTGTATAATATTGCTGTCTGGGTTCTTTTCTATTTTTACAACTAATAGGATACATCCGACTTTCTTTAAAATACCATAGAATTACATGACTGGAGTGAATGTGGATTTTGTGTTTGCCCTACACCATTACATCTTATTGGATTCCACCATTATTGAAATTCATTAGAGTTACTTTGGAATATTTGTTTGTCAAATTGTGACTTTTATGCAGATTGTGCTGGAAAGAGATACAGGACGTCCTCGTGGATTTGGGTTCGTAACCTTTGCAGACCGCCGGGGAATGGAATCTGCAATCAGGGAAATGCATGGGAGGGAGGTTGGTGATCGCATCATCTCAGTGAACAAGGCCCAACCCAAAATGGAGGGTGAGGATCCAGGCCATGGCTATAGTGGAGGTCACTCATCCCGTGGCAGGGGCAGCTATGGGGGAGGGGATAGATCTGTAGCGCAGGATGAGTGCTTCAAGTGTGGGCGCCCAGGGCACTGGGCTCGAGATTGCCCATCAGGTGGTGGTGGCCGAGGCGGTCGTCCAATCTCCCCACGGCCTAGATTTGGTGGGACTGGCGGCCGTGCGGATCGGTATGGAGGCCGTGATCGATACGTGGATGATAGATTTGATGGTGGGCGTTATGGTGATAGGGATCGCTATGAAAGCAGAGACACATATGGCAGCCGTGATCGTAATGTTAATGACAGGTACCTTCATTAAAAATTAATGGCATCAAATTGATACCGATGGGATTTTAGCTTTTCTGGATCAATACAACAGTTGCTGATGTTATTGGCTTGACCTTTAACAATTTCATTTTCTAGTATTTCAAAGTAAATTTTCTGATACCTGGGTCATAAGAGGAACTCTTTGGGTACGTGTAGAGAACAGTATAATTGTGATGACTATTATTTGAACGTGTCTGTTCCAGATTGCAGATGACAGCCTTGTTATGCTCTGATCTAAATGGCTGGCATTAATAGCTGTTCTACAAACATGCAGGTACCCACCAAGCGGAGATCGTTTTGCAGGTGACAGGTATGGGGGTTCTGACCGTTACCCTCAAAATGGGTATGGCTCAGGCTATGAAAGGGATGGTGGTCCAAGTGGGGGTAGTGACAGGTATGGAGGTGGAGGGCCAGCACGGTATGAGGGAAAAAGCTACAGGGACAGGCAAGGTCCTTACGACCGTCCTAGGAGGGTAGGGCACCCATCTTCCTTTGAACGCTACTGAAGTCTTGTTTGTTTCCGCTGTTGTTATACACCTTATGGATGTTGCACATAAGCTGGGTGTTTATGTTTTTGGCTATTTTTTGAATAGAGGATTGTACACTTTGTAATGAGCTTGGGGATTTACAGGTGCAAGTTTAGCATGTTTGGTTTCCTCTATTATTCTTGGCTGGAATGAACTGCATGTTGCTGTGGTTGACAGGGGATTAGATATTTGGGTTTTCTGCAAAATACATATCAAATGATTCGCAGATTGCTTTTTTTTTTACACCTGATGTGTAAATATAGAGCAGCTGGGGTGAAAGAAAGATGGTTTATGGTGATGTTTGAGTGTGTGTGTGTGTGTGTGCGAGAGAGAGAGAGAGAGAGTTCTTTAATGTTAGACATTTACACAACGTGACGATGTTGATGTAACTATTAATTGCTTATGCAAATGTGTCTGCATCGGCAAAATCTGACCTAGAAAAATGGCAAATTCTTGGAACTAATTCGTCATCAATATCCGCTGGAGAGCCAATGACGGAAGATCTGGACGGTTGGGTTGAACCACTCGTACTGTCTCAAGTTGGATGAGTTATAGCATGATCCAGCCTACACAGGACTAATAGCTTCAGCGCAAGAGTCCCATTACAAGTTGAAGAATCATCAAAATGTTATCGCCTTGGATACCAGAATTCGTGACTATGTGGTCTGCTCTTTGCTTTCATCTACAAGGCCTTATTTTTTTTTTTTTAATTTAACGGTCAAGGGTATTTGCATTAACTTATTCACATTTCGATTAATTTATTTTCTGGTTTGATTAAAGGTAGACTATTCACACCGAGACTAAGTCAACTTATGCATACCTTGATTAATTTCCTCTCCGGTCTGACTAAAGGTGGGCCATCCACACTAAGACTAAGATATTCATGAGGGATAAATAAACTAAGTCTCCTCCAATTAAACTATTTTCATGCGGCCTATATTGCCACTCAATTTTTGTTAATTATCACATATTTAAATTTTTATAATTTTTAATAATTACTTCACATTTATTTTTGCTTTTGAAAAAATAATTTAGCACATTAAAGTATATTTTTAGTAATGTCAAGGTGGGGGAGAGATACGGGATAAAAGATGAAGAGGGTTGTGATAGATGTAATAAGAGATCAAAATTGCCCGTACATGGTATGAAACATCTATTAGTAACAATATACAAACATAAAATTTGTTGAATGTTGGGATTGGAGTATTCAAACCTACTCAAATTTATGTCAAAACGAATTTAATTTAAATCTAATCCGATAACATTTATGTTGTTGCCCCCAAAAGTTTCCACATCATGTTGGAGATTCCTGAAGGGGGTATTGTTTTGTTGAAATCTATTCATTTTGTTTTAGATAATCTAATTTCTTGATTGAAAAATAATAAAATAATAACATTTTATAAGCAATTAAATTTTAATAAATGAAAAGTAAAATACCACATTAAAAAATATATATATAATTTGGTATTGTAATGGGACCCCTCATTCAACTTAAAAGGAGGAGCTACTTAAGAAAGGGCTCGGGTCATGGAAATAATTGAGCCAGTGACCATTCAATTCATAATCATGTATTTTATTTATACTCGCCTCGCCGTCTATTAATAATCATGTATAAAAAGATTTGGGTGTCGTTAAATTAGTATTGTATAATGGGTTTATATCGTATTTAACTATCTTTGTGCGGCGGACCCATTTATTTCTAAACTAAGTGAAATGCTGATGGTCCACATCCAGCATTGATGGATGAACTCTCCCTGCTAATATTACTGGTGAACCATTTAAATCATACTATGTGTAATGCAGAATCCAAGGCTTCCTTCGTGCACACCCTGGTGCAAAGAATTAATGGAGAAGACAATGAACAACCAAGAGAGAGAGTACTTAATGGAGAACATAAAGAACAACGATGTGTAGAAGTAGAGTAGTTGGTTTATGGTTTAGTCATTGAAAAAGGGGCAAAGCAAAAGCTTATGCAGTTTGAGTCTTAGTTTTATTGGCTTCATAAAACCAAAGTTTAATCGATGCGTAAGTTCTACAAATAATTATGTGTATTATATATTTGTATTGCCACTAAGAACTCAAAGAAACCATGATTAATAAAGGTTCACCTATTTTGAAGTGTCAAAATTAAAGGAAGATGAACCCGTCTACTTCTGTAAAAATAACGATATTGATGTTGAAATCTGGTCCCCTCAACTTTATATGCTTTGAGTTCAAGCCCCCTCAAACCACATAAAACTTGAGTCTAACTGATAACATAATTTGCGGGTGGTTACGCACATTAGATATTTGTGTTACAACTATAAGCTAAAAATGAGTGTGCAAGTTAATATTTATTAAAAAATTATTTATTTGTGTGCGAAATTAATGTTTTAAAAAAAATTATTTTGAAATAGTAAATAAAGATGATAGAGACTTCCAATGTGAGTAGTTATCAAAAATTTAAAAGTGATATCTGACATGTTGAAATTTATTGTTATTAAATGATTTAAAATTATGAAAAAAAAAACTGATTTAGGGGGTAGAGGCGAGATTTTTCAAGCTTGATGTCACCTAATTTGATTCTTGTAATATACTTATTCATAATTCGGTCATCTCACATACGCCACGTAATTATCAAGATAAAGTCGGGACCGTAAGCGAGACAAATTCTAGAGGTGATTTCCAAATTAAATATCTGAAAATTTTCATATACTGATGAAAATTATGTCATATCATTTTAAGATGGAGAGTAGGTTAGCATACCATCTTCTTTACACTTCTATATAAACTTAGTCAAGGTCCTCTCAAATCTGCCTGTCTGTCGGGGTTACTGCCTGTATATATATAGTAGCTTAATTAGGCAGTTAAGATGCAAGAGTCGGCAACCTAAACTAACTAAACAAGAAAATAGTGTGGTACTGAAAAATTGCATTTCATACTATAACTTTTTTTTTGTCCAATGAAAATTTAACACGTGTTTTGTTATTTAACTTTTTTGTATTAGTGTTATGATCAATGGTTATAAATAATTAATATGTATTTTTTGGTATGATATCGATTTTTTTTTTTGTACGATAATTGTCATGTCCAAAGAAAATTATAACAAATTCAAAGGAGTAATTCGAGTGACAAAGTTCAAATCTTGACAACTTCTTAAGGTTCTTTTATAAAAATCTATGTTCTGACGTAGATGACCTATTTTTGAACGAATTACGAATGGAATTAATTAAATTATGCATAAGTTGATATGAACACTCTCACCGTTTAAAAAAAAAAAAAAAGTATACCCACGTGGGGGTGAAGTGTGCATTCAATGAATTCAACTGTGTAAACATATTGACTGAATCGTTCAAAAAATTAAAAATAAAAAACATATTGACTCTAAAAAGTTGAGTTGCTTGGGGGAAATGGCGTGGCAGAAGTGCTTGACTTGCTTTGCTCTGATCTTTTTGGATCTTTCTGCCTTCCTCTTTCATCATCTTTAAATACTTTTCAAAAGCGAAACGTTTGAATATAGAGCGCCTTAAGTTGTTGGTCATGACTGAGATAGTGATCATACGCCCAACTTTTCTGCCGTATGATATAAGTAGAGCAAGATTCCAAAGACTTTCTGACCTTTTTAATACAATTTTTTTCTAATTGCTTATATATTTTCCTTTACTTGAAGTTTCAACAAGTATTACTATACCACCGAATAGAATGTTCCAGTGAAATAGTGGCCAAACTTTTGATCTTTAGGTTGAAAGTTCTAGTTTTTGCATTTACATTGAGATTCGGTGGTGAACAACTATGTTAGCCTAACTAGATTTATTCCTGAGAGAAGTAATAGGCGTAATCAGAAGTCTCATGATCCCATAAGACCTATTGGAGTGGTCTTTAAACGCTTTCTAATGTCTCACCATTTTTTAATGAGGAAAAAAAAAACTAGTGTCTCTATATATGTGTGTGTGTGAGAGAGAGATGATCAATAGCTTCAAAAGTTAGGGGGTCCATCTAAAGATTTGTTTGAGGATAAGTCCATGGAATAAAAAAAAAAAAGTGGGTGTTATACCAAAATTGATCGAGAATTGTAGATATTAGTTTGATTGATTTGTAAATATTAATTATAAAAATAATAAATATAATTTTATACATATTAAAATTTTATTAAATGAAAAATAGAGATAATAAAAAAAATTGGTACTGTACCTAGACCCTTTTTCAAAAACAAAATTATTTAGCTCGTGTGAAAGAAAGATTATGAATGTTGGAAACGTAAATGTGATAAAAACTCATTTTTATGCTTTTTTAAATGTTTGGACATGGATATTCTTGAACTTTCATCTAGAATTTCATCAGTGCTTGTCCTTTTCTGTGGGGTTAGTATACATGTCTGTCCAAGTTTCCATTATTGTCCAAGTTGCCATATAACAACTGATTTATGGCTGTGGATAGAGAGAGAGAGAGAGAGAGAGAGAGAGAGAGTACCGTTACGTAGGAGGAGCGGCATTGACTGTAATGAAAGAAAATTGAAACGATGACACTCCTATACTATATAATAGAAGCTCATGCTTGGATACTTTAATTAAAACAGCTATATTCTCTATCACCTTATTGAATTTGAACTCTTCGTGTTTGAACTTAATGACAGCTTGCCACATAGGAGTTGATTTTTAAAAAGTTTGGATTCGAATTCGATTTTATTTTTTGATTTCAATATTCCCAACACATGCGCACGAAAACACACACACAGACCTGCCCTCAATAATCCTAAACATCAACCTAGCATACACATGCATGAAGATGAGGATTTCTTTGGTCAACTAATGACTGAAAACTTGATTAGGCCTTTGATGATAATATTGAGTAAATCAATCGTGTAAGCCTTTCTAAAGTGGTTTTTGGTTTTTGGTTAGTGTTGTAATTTTGCCAATCTAATCAAATTATCTTTTTTATATGGTCCTCAAAACATATGTTTCGAGTGGGTTATTGCCTCTAATTAACGAAGAAATCTCGGTGAAATTGTCACGTATGAAATTAAGTAAAATTGTGCAAAGAAATAACTCCTTTGTTTCTCGAGGACAACAAATGGGAAATAGCTGACTCAATTCCTCGTTGTTTGAAGTTCTCCATCCTAACACGCATGGACAACAAAAAAAAACCCAATAATTGTCATATTTCACTAGGTCAAATGTAATCTCCATACTTGTTGCATCCTAAAAGATTTTCCCACTATCCCGGGAAGATAAGGTCAAGCTCGATGTTCTACGATACATTTTATTGTAACATAACACTATATAATATATATGGGGAAAAAAATATGATGAACGTCAATCCTTTGTCATGCTGACACCCTTTTTAACATAAAATATAAAATGTGCATGTTCTTATCAGAAGAACTATTCCAGATGATTCAGATGAACCAAGAGTAAAGAAATATTATGGACTAGGTTTTTCTCTACTTTGACGTTTGACTATTTTGGAGTGATTATTAGGAAGAACAAACCTGGGTCAGTCATCAATTAAGGGTGGTTTAATTCATTTATTGAGGACCGTTATTGAATCTTAAAAATTGAAAGTGATGATGGCGATGGATTATAAATTACTAGTAATAACTCTGTGTTTAAAAATACTTTGTAATACCTAAAGATCCATCGTGCAAAATTTATATTTTAAATAGTATTTTATTTTTTGTTTTTTTTCTTTAGGAGAGAGATAGAGGAAAGAGAAGAGAGAGATAAGTATAAATTAGTGGGATTGTTTGACATTGGAGGTGTCATAGGGAAAATGATATTTTTGATCGAATTTTTTTTTTGGATGAATTTTGTACTATTGGATCAAAATAGATGAAAATTGGATCATTCTTTATGGTTGTTGTGCTTTTATTAATTGAGAATTTAACTTCTTAACTGCAATATTAAATAGATTATTTTTTTTTAACCTTTAGGGGTGGTCAAGGGCGGATTTGCAGTGGGGGCAGCTGCCCCCACTGAATTTTTGAAAAATGTTGGAATTTAGTTAGAATTCTTATTGTGTTAGAGGATTTTTAAAAAATTGCTCCCACTGAAAAGATCCAAAAAACTAAGGGCTTATTTGTATTTAGAATTGCCCCCATAGTTGGGCATTCTTTATATTTTTTAGAGGCATGCTTAATAGATTAAACGCGGCAGTGGGAGTGAAGACAACTACTCCATCTCTTTCTTCTTCAATTTGAGTGTTCCGTAGAGTAGTTGCATTCCTCATTTCTGGGTTACGTCAAACTTTACTCTCCTCAATCTTTTCTCTGCCTTGATTCCCTCTAATGTTTCCCTTTGTTTTTGACATCATTTGGTGTTTATCTAGTCTTTTTTTTAAAATTTTTTTTTGAACAAGGTGTTTATCTAGTCTATTGAGTGTAAATTTAAACAAAATGGGGCATCAAATTGTATCTCCAATTTCGATAGTTTTTATAAATTATTCATTTTTTTTATTGGGTTCTTAGTATATCTACAATACTTTTACCCATTTAATATTTTTTTGTAGACCTTTAAGTCTTAATTTCAATTTAACACTTATGATTTGATTGTCTGTAGGTCCTATTTTTTGATTAATAAATTGATTATGATAAATTATGTTATTCCTAAATTTAAAAACTCGTGCTAAATTTTATTTTTCTAAATTATTTCTACTATTTTTTTAATTATTTTGTTATTTATAATCCTTATAAATTGTTTGTCAAATTTGATGATAAATATTGATTTTATCCAACTAAAGGAATTAATCTTTGAATTGGTTATGGTAAAATTCTTAAAGGAGATCAATGTTGAAACAACCCCTTATTTAAGAACGTGATAATCTTAGTAGTAACATACAACATTATTCTAAGTAACGGCATGGTAAGCATTTTTTTTGGGTACAAGAGTTTTTTGTTAGACTTTTTTGATGAATTTTATCGAGTTTTTATTTTTTTATGATGTACTTATCTATATGGATTGCACTTCGAATTGTCATTTTCTTATGAAAAAATTGAACTTTGAAGTTGCCCCCACTGTAGAAAAAGTTTGGCTCCGCCCCTGGGGTGGTCCAATGATCAAGTTCACTTTCTTGATAGTAGAATGTCTCATATTAGATACTTCTCACATCTCTTAAAAGCCAGTCATCCTTGTTTTTCTGAGAACATGTCTTTAAACTACCATGAGTTACAGTGGCATGCTCAAAGTTCAAGAAAGTAGTTGGTGCAAGTCTAAATATCTCATAACAAAAAAAAAAAGATTTTTTTGCCACAATTTCACCACTGTTGAGTAAATGTCAACTGGTGATGCTTTACTTGGTACTGACTTTAACTTGTAAAGATAGAAAGAGCAGCTAAATGGTGCTGGTTTTGTCTGATTTGTTCACCATATCGAATAGGTTGTAAATGTAGTGATGTAAAGGTGAATGCCAACTTGGTTGGTTCCTTGTCACTGGTTGTCCGTCCTAGAGGTCGTGTGTGGTCAAAATTTGTTAAACTAATATATTCGATTCTTTTATAATTATATATGTTTTTACTCGTGTCATGTATAAACTATGCTTAACAGGTTTGTGTCATGTTTAGTCACCAGTTTATTTGCACATCGTGCAATGTATAATTCTGTCATAAATTCTCAACCAATTTATTTGATAAGTTTAAGAAGTTCACCCGTTAACCACCCAAACATACTAAAAATAAACTCCAAAGTTATTAATTCCAACCTTTACACCATACCTCCTATCTAAGAAAATGAGTCACTTCTCATTAATAAGTTGTGTAACTTCTCATGCTTGTCCATAAACACAAAATAGTTTAGTGTTATCTTTGGTACTAAACCTCAAAAAATTTCACTACAAGTATAATGTGACACACTGATAGTCACAGAATAATTAGTATAAGGTCGTGAGACCTATTAATTCTATTATTCACGTTAATTTGAGATCCAAAATTTATAACAATTTTGGTGAATGTAATATAATTATCGCTTGGAAAGAGTGCAGCCACTTGCTGTGGACTTTTATTTCTACTTTGGTGGCCAGCCTTGTGACAACTCTTGCTTTCTATATACATCACTTACAGAACCTTACACGAAACAGTTCTCTTTGAATATCTCTATGATTTTCTCCTCTCCAGAATTACTCCCATCCTATCACACTTGTAATTTTCTGGGGTTTTGTAATCTTATAGTTTTGGCATCATGTTGAGATTAGTTAAAACTAAACCTGTCAGATCATTGTTTTAAATTTTAGGTGAGATTTTCCCTTTTTTGGGGTTGGGGTT
>CM042185.1:10554060-10575685 GCA_023539305.1 Ilex asprella
AGCAGACCCTCCCCCAAAAACCACCACCATCATCACCATCGCCGTTGTCACCCCACCCCTTCTTCTGCCACAACAACCATACCGCTACCCTCTCTATCATTGCCGCCACCCCAATACCACCATCACTCCCACCTCTCACCGCCACCATCACCATCACCATCACCATCACCCCCATCCCTCATTGTCTCACCACCATCTTCATCGTTGTCGCCGCCCTACCACTACAATCAGCCCACCGCCCTACCACCATCATTGTCTCATCATCACCTTATCGCCACCATCAGCACCGTCGTCACCCCACCACCACCCCCATACCCACTGCACCACTGCCACTTCCACCAACGATTGCTACCATCGTTGTCTATTGCCACCACCATCGTCATCTTATTCCTATATTTACTACCACTACTACCACTATCACCAATCGTCAACACCACCATCATTGTTGTCCATCACCACTCACCACTATTGCCACCCACTATCACTCATTCCCGCCATCATTACCACCATCGACTGTCGCCCAGAAATAGTCGTTGTAACCCACCACCATCATCACTACCCACAACCACAATCCACCATCGTCGTTGCCCCACTACCCACCACCCAAACCCACCACAAATACCGTCACCACCACTACCACCGCTCACCCCTACTACAATTGATACTTAAATTTATTTCTCTCTCCTTTTTATTTGGAATTTAATTTCAGATGTGAATACAAATATATTTATTATTGACCACTTTTTTTATTACTTTGTGCCTTCAAGTAAGGACAATAACTAATAAATTAATAAGCCTTCACATAGAGAATTTTTTTAAATATATTTGTAATGATAAATTTTTTGTGTTACAATTACACAAAAGAGTGTCAAATTATAATCGTTGATTTAATTATAAAGTGGTGTTGATTCTCTTTGATATATTTTTCACGTGCACAGTTCTCCAATTTTGGACTGTTTTGGTGATGATGAGGGTTGAGTTGGCATGTTTCTTAATCTTCAATTTGGTGATTTTTGGTGAATTTGGAGATGATAGGGGCTTGATCAACTTAATTCTCGAACTTTGATTTGGTGTTGACTTTAGTGTATTTTTTACCATTTGTTGTGTTGATCTAGTTGAAGATGATTTGAATATCATGACAAAAGACCCGATAGTGTACTCTTCCATTCAATGATGGATTTGTAGGACTTGGATGTGGGTGAAATGGACAGAGTTTTGTTGGTCTTCCTGGAAAGGTCTCCTCTGTTCCCTCCCCTAGACTTCTATTTATAGAGAAGATGGTAGGATGGTATTTTAAATAAATATCTCTATATGAGCTTTAAGAATTGGACTTTATTTTATTTGGGCTTTAATGAATTTGCATTTAGGCCTAATCCATATTAATTGGTTTTATTGATAGGTTTTTATGTTTGGACTTTTGTTATTTGGGCTTATTGATTTTAAAACCAATCCAATTTAATTTTAGAACTTGTTTAATTTTAATTTGGGCTCCAATTATTATTATTTTTAATGTATACAAATGCCTCCTCGAGATTTGTTTATATATTGTTAACGAATGTCGAATTATATTTTGATTTAAAATAAAATTGACCCATTTTTTTGTTCTTTTCTAATCTTTACCATTCCAAATTATAGACTTTTGCTTAGTTGGTATACAGCTAGAAAAAATACTCTTACAGTTTCTCTCTCTAATCTTAGTGTAGATCCAAGTCAAATTTAGGCTAAAGCTTAGCCTAGAAACTATAAAGCAACCCTTATGGTTGATATGGATGCGATCTACTTTGATTCACCAAGCTCCGAAGACTCATTGAACAATGAAATTCTGTCTGATCAAGATAAAAATATAGAGGACCGAAGCGACACCACGATGATCGACACTACAAACCCATCTTGTACAAAGATTAATCTCTCAAAAAGAACTCTAATTAGAATCAGGAAAAGATAGGAGGATGGTTTGATTGTCAAGCTGTTGGGAAAAAAACATTGGGTACAAAATGCTCTGTTCAAGGGCAAGAAAATTTTGGGGATTGCAAGGAGATTTTTGAAGCCGTTGACCTTGATTATGAGTTCTTTCTATTTAGATTCCAAACCCTGGGTGATTATGAATCACTATCTCACTGTGAGAAAGTGGGAGCCAGACTTCATCCCATCTAGGATGAAGAAATCTCCATAGCACTATGGATTAGACTCCCAGACTTAAATAATGCTTCTTAAAACTCTGCACAACCTCCTTAACCACATGAGCCTCTCCATGAATAATTTGGAAACACATTATGGAAGCCAATCTACACCATAAAACTTGGGCATATGCACAATCCACATACATATGGTTAGTAGTCTCACAAGCCTGATAGCATAATCTAAACCTGCTGACCAAGGGAATTCCCAACCATACCACATTAGCATCAAGAGGCAAAGCATCCCTTAGAATCTTCCACCCTACAAGCTGAGCACTAGGTGTAGTCCTGGATTCCCAAACCATAGAGGCATCCCTATCCTTCTCCACCTGATGCCTGACCATATGCCAAACTGACTTAACAAAAAAAGAACAAGAACAATTCGTTTGCCACACAAGCCTATCTAGAGCCATACTCAAATAATCCCCTAAATTCATAACCTTGTCCTTCAATTGACTACTCAATAAACTCTTTACCTCACTTAAATTCCACTGAGAATCAATCATCATCTCATAAACATATAGTTGATGTTCACGTACAATGTACGTGTACATCAACTAGTATATATATATGTGTGTGTGTGTGTGGAGGGACTCTAGGCAGCTCAACAGCCCCGGGTTGACACGTGTAAAGGACTAGCCAACGTGAAGCTCAGAAGGCGCCAAGGAGCCGAACCAAGGGAGTATGACTCGGAGGAGCTGAGTGCATCCACTGACACCAACATTTGAGGCTACATGACGTGCATTTATGGCGATGTGAGTGACAGAGATAGGACAATTAATGAGCCACTGCTTCCTTGGAGGCCCAAACTGACGATAATGAGTATGAACATTGATAGCCAATTGCATCGGGCACTGAAATCAAGATACTATTTGCCTAACGCCGAATACCTCGGAGTAGGCGTCAGACGCCGACCAGAGGCACTCAAGTGCTCGGGGATAGCTAAGGGTTCTCGGTCTGACACTGAGGACTTTATCTATCGCTTGAGCATTTATGACACGAAGACTTATTTGGAAAACACTCAATCACGCATGGGTAAAAGTGAGAGGCGTTTAATGTTGTGATGAGACTTTATGCTCTTGCACTCATTGCTATTTCGGGTATAAATACTAGTGAGAAAGATGAACAAAAGTACGCAATATCAAACTGAGATTTAGAATATTTGAGTGTTAAGTCCCTCAAAGGATATACTGACTTAACATTCGGAGGGGATAAGTCGAGTGTTCACCCGACTCCTTCTTTGACTCTTGTGGATTGTTGCAGGCTCATCATTTAGGTGACTGCTACCTCAAATCTATTGCAATATATATATATATATATATATATATATATATATCAACTACTTGCATAATCCAAAATTTAGATCAACTACTTGAGAGTAAAGAACAAATTTATCTTACAATGGATGGATTGCATAATCGAATGACCAAACTCATAGAGGAAAAGTTTTGTGATTTTCTATTATTATGGTAAAGAACTATTCAACCTCTACGCGATCAGAGTTAAGAATAATTGTTCTTGAACCCATGATTGGTTCTTGCAGCAATTCAAATATTGTTTATGATACTGAACTTCATATATCGATAATCAATAAATATTCCTTGTCTGAGCATATACATGAAGGTGATGCACTGAAACTAGACTACCAACCACCCTTCTGTATGCCTTCGTACGATTTTTTTTATATTCTTATTTAGAACTTAAATGTTTATATGTTAAAACTAAGAACTTATATCCAAATAAGACCTAAAAAGTGTATACACACCCAATTTTCCCTTAATTTTAATTTGGGCTCCAATTATTATTATTTTTAATATATACAAAAGCCTCATTGAGACTTGTTTGTATATTAAAATACTAGAAATTGTCAATGCCTACGCTAGTAAGTGACGATGCGTGGGCACGGGCGGCGAGGCACTAGCGATGGCAGTAGAATGCACTGGGCACTGGCAGTAGGAGACGTTGGGTTGGGCGTTAGCGTGGGTAGTGAGGTGCTGGAAACAATGTTACCCAAGATCCACAGCGACACAAGTATCATAGCAAAACAGTCGTTGACGATGATGGTTCTAATGTGAGCACTATTTTTAGTACCATCAATACTAATGGTAGGATCGTCTCTACTTTTTGTTTTCCCCTTGTTATGTTGTGTCTTTAGGCTAAGATGGGTGAGCCGACATTTAATGAATCTTTTGGGAAAATAGCCATCTATGGAGAGGTGTTAGATACAGGTTTGAGATTTTTAATGTCTACACCTATATGTCGTATCTTGGCACACTTGTCACTTGTGCTAAAGTGGCTGGCTCCAAATGGTTGGAAAGTTTTATTATCATTTCTTGTCTTGTAAGCTAAAGGCTAAGACTAAGGCTGCTTGAGCAAAAACAGAGACAGGAGGTCGAGCTTTTGTTGACATGCGAGAGAGCTGTTAAGGTGGAAACTGAGACTGAGGCTTCATGCGCAAGAGTAGATCCAAAGTTGCGGGTAACTTATGAGAGGGCTATCAGAGTAGAGGCTCACTCCCAGAAGATAGAAAGGAGAAAGGTTGCAAAAATAGTAGTCCACGACCTACAAAATAACGTCGCATACATTTTTATTGATGACTACAAGGAGTTCAGGGGTAAGACTTCAGCGAATTTTCCCAGCATAGACTTCTTAAGGGTTGTCCCATATGAGGAGTTGGGCGCAAGTGGTGATGATGTTAGCGAGGATTCTAATGAGAGTGGGTTAGGCAGCAGTGAGGAGGGCGATGGTAGCAAAGGTAGCCAGAGAGTTGAGGATTCTTGATAGATTTTTCCTTTTGCCCTTATGTTTTCTCTTTTTATTTCTCTTTTTATTTTTTGTTTTGGTAGTGTCTAGTTGTGCTCAGAATGGATTTTGTTTCCAAACTTCTTGTGAAATGAAAAACAAGACAATTTTTGTGGTGAATCTACAAAACTTTATTTGATAACTGCTTGTAATCTATGTGAGGACTTACGACGCCTACTTTTGGTGACGTCATCGGCGTTCATGTATTTATGGGCCTTTGATACTAATTCTGACATGCTCTTTGACGGGCACTTCAAAACTGAAAATAGAAAACTATATGAATGCAGGCCTTCTATGAAGGCAACCATGGTGACTTTGTTGTCTGGCTCTTCAATTTGGAGGACTTCCTCGTTAAAACGAGTGAGGAAACTCCTTACGCTTTCATCCTAGTCTTGCTTGATGTTGAGCAAGTGGACAACAGGCTTCTGGTGTTGGCGTTTCCCTATGAAATAAGAGACGAATGATTTGTTTAGTTTAGAAAAAGAATTAATAAAAGTTGGTCTGAGTTTGGTGAATCACTAACGCGCATATCCCTTGAGAATGGTAGGAAAAGTTCAGCACATAATTTCGTCTCGTATGTTATGCAACTACATTATGAATTTATAGGTGTCAAAGTGATCCATGGATCTTTTGAGTCGTAAAAAACTTTCATATTTGACATTTTAAATTTTTGGGGAGGGGGTTAGTTGGTCACATCATCTACGAATGATGTGTCAGTATTTGACCTTTTCTAGGCCTCGCGTCTTCATGGTGTTGAAGATTTCGCCCAATAAGTTCTACACTTCCTTTATTTTTTTGTCTCAGTGGTTGGGGATGCCCTCAGAAGGGTTGTTATCATGGTTTTCATGGTCCACATATTAGTTTTTCCCCTCGTCTTCTTTGAATGGAGGGTTGCTAGTAAAGGAGGATGGAACGGTAGCACGAGGAGGGAGAGCCAGGGCACCTTGGCATTGAAGTGGGGCTCCTTAGCGCTGTAGTGGGGCAGCTTGGTACGTTGGACAAGGCGCCTAGGGTCTGGCCCTCCTGGGCGCTAGGGCACGACTCCTCGAGGCCGATGCCCAACAAGCATCAATTAGAAGAGTCATTGGTTTTCATTTACCAACAACTGTGTAGTCTCTAGTAATTGTGGTTTAGCAACAAGGGTTGCAAGCGGGGGCAGGATGTCATCGTGATGTGGTTGACCACCATCTTGTTGATTCATGGATCTAGTTATAATCATAAGAAGCGGGAATACAATAGAGTGATAATTAAATCGTTCCCACAGACGACACTAAATTGATGATGCACGAAAGTATTTATGCAAGATTAATCAAGTATGTGATAAGGTATGCAAAACACAGATTATGTAGTTTGGTTAGGGTGACCTACTCTGCAAGAAACGACTACAGTGGTCGAAGAGCTTTATTACTCAAGGTGTGTAGAGTGTTGAGAACTATGTGATGCCTTTCATGTGTAGGCATGGTTTACAATTTATAGGCGAGAAAAGTTTCACAATGGCTCTAAGGGAACTCTGATTAAGGCGCCATTATGGGAAGCTGGGTGGTTCCGTGAGGTCGATGTCATTCTCATAACGGATTTCCATGAAGCTAGTGATGTGTACCCTGATGACTGCGTTCTGCGAATTTCTTTCTTAAGATAGAGATCCTCACGTGCGCTAGTAATAGACTAGTCTTCCAAGACGATGCGCTTGGCCTAACTAAAATTGTGATGACTTTTTATTGGTATGCATCTGTGACCTGGACCTAATCTGTAATTGTGAATCTATTGAATGTACCATTCATGATGCAAGTGAAAATATAATTTTTCGTACTTTTAGTGAGAAAAGAGTTAGAATTACCAAACATGAAGATGTTGATACTGAAAACATACCAGAAGTATTGAAACAAAATATTTATGGGCATCGATTGCTAAAGTTTGGAGACTTTTTGTTCTTAATGCATCATGATTGGACAATGATTTATGGTTGAGGTTTCCTCTAGTTATGTTTTCTATTTGATCTTTAATCTAATTGTTGTATTATTTTTTTGTTGTATGGATGGTTGGATTCTTTCTCCACCATAGTATTAACTGACAATGGATATTAAAGATATTTATCTGTAAGAAAGTATGATAGTGGATTGTTCAACTATATTACTTAAGCGAGTATATGCCCAACTGTATCAAATATCGTAGGGTTATGCATCATTATTTATCTTTCTCACGCTCTTGTTATGATTGTATTGCATCATGATAATCAACTGTTTATATTTGGTAAGATTTCCACTACATAATCAAACACCAATTTATGTTTTTATAGTTGAAACATGAGCAAAAAAAAACATAATTTAGAATGGTTTACGTGCAACGCACGTGTACATCAATTAATATATATATATATGTATATATATAGCTTTCTTACCATTTATTTATCATCTTTTTTGTTAGGTGGTTCTTTCTCCAAAATTTTGATCAACGACTAGAGAGTAAATAACGAATTTACCTTGCAATGGATGGATTGCAGAATCAAATGACCCAACTCAGTGAGAAAAAGTTTTGTGATTTTCTATTATTGCGGTAAAGAACTATTCAACCTCAACGCCATCAGAGTTAAGACTAACTATTCTTGAACACATGATTGGTTCTCGCAGCAATGTAAATATTGTCTATGATACTGAACTTCACATATTGGTAGTCAATGAATGTTCCTTGCCTGAGCACATACACGAAGGTGATGCACTGAAACTAGACTACCAACCATCCCTCTATATGCCTTCATATGATTATCAGGCTCCTTACACCCCAAAGCTATTTGTTACTAATTTGATCAATCAAAGAATTGCTAGATAAGGATCTTCCATTAGTTTACGAGGAGAAGTTCGATATCTGAATGAGTTTTAAGAGTGGTCAAAGTGAATTTGCTTCAAGCTATTAGACAAAGACTTCTATGAACTTGCTTATATCATGCATGCAACTTCCTTCGACTATTATTGACTTGGCAGTATGTACTATGCTCCTAGTGAAGTATGGCATCTACAGACACATACCTTCATGACCAGTCGAGGAAAAATTGGAATTTCACTTTGAGGAAAAGCGAGACATCACCAGCCTTTCAGTCAATGATAAGTATTTTGAAAAAGTTATCTCAAACCTGATCGAATTGTAAAACCCCAACGTCGACTCTCTCTTGAATACATGCTTGTTTTTATTCAAGGCTTATGAGTACAATTGCATTTGATATTCAAATTGATTGGACTTCAAGTTCAAACATAATACACGTGCTCTAGATTCTTGCACGACCAAGGAATATGTAAGACGGTCATGACTAAATTTTTTTGTCGAAATGGAGAATATATTACAACTAGAAGATTTGTAAGACCTATTATGGCAAAGTTGCAACTTACGAAGATAGAGGCTAATGATGATGACTTGATCATTCTTCTTGATCTTGACCTTGATAGCTCAACACATGGAAATTTGGAGGTAGCAGTTTATTTGGCCTTATGACTATGTCGTTTCATATCTTCTTCAAATGATTTCATTAGTCTAACAAATTTCAAGCTTGCTTCTCGAATGGCCGTTGGAGTCACATATAGTTTAGTTCCTTCTATTGACACAATCATTTGTAAAGGTCTATCTAAGACTTACCTACAGTATCTATGGTGAACGAAATGATCTTGGATCAGCTTTTATTTTTGTAAGGTCATTTCTTTTATGCCTAGACGAGACTACATTTTGGTTGAGGAGTTTATGGTGAGATTGATGAACGCGTTGATCACCCTTTGTTTTGATGATTTAGGGGCAAGTTGAATGCTTACCATTTTTTATGGGGAGAGGCACAACAATATCAAGATATTTTTACGTGGAAGCAAAAATTCTAATGATTTTTGCTGGCAGCCAATTACATACCAAGGAAGACATGACTTCCACCGTGGTGATGGAATGAGATTGATAGAGACCCTTAAGTTTACGATAAATATACAACCTGAATATATTTTTGGTACCATTGAGGATCGATGTGCATCATTGAGATGTAAACCACACATCACTTTGCGAAGTATCATGGGTTTCTTCAAAGGCTTTTGGGCACTCCTATACATTCATCAAAATTCTCGTGTGATGCTGTCACTTTATACCAAGCTTGGTTGACTTTAACCATGGTGAAGAGTGGAGTAGAATTTCGTCCCTAGTCAATGTGCTCGGATTGACGATTGGTGTGAGGATAGCCATGACAACTAGTGGAAGAATGATGTGTTTTCATACCTAAATAACATTGATTGTAGGAATTTATTAGCCAACGAGTCTAGAAATTTTAAACTCATGAAAGCATATATTGTTGGATCAAAGAAAGATAAAGCCCTATCTAAAGAGCTTGAAACACTTTTTTATCTTCAAAAACATGATGGTTAAAAGGACAATTTTAGATACTCATGATTAGTTAGCTCAAAAGATGTTAAAGATCATGAGACCCTCCTTACGGTCGACTACTGTTGGAGTTGCACAGCTGAAAACTAGAAGTTTGATGAAGCAAACTTATCAGAAGATACTGATCATGTAATCTTTTTGTCACGTATGTTGTCGAATGTCTTTAGCAAAAAACATTTGAGCTCAAGTTTTGTGAGTACTCAATTCAATACTTTGTAGGGTGATGACCCTAATTCTACTAAACTTCAAGCAAAAGAGGGTCAAACACAAAGATTTAGAAGTTTAACCATGTTAAGCACATATTCAGATAGAAGATAGGCCACGTTATACTCTGACTTGAACTCCCACAAGTAAAATTGACTCTTTTGGTGATCCCTTGGATATTTTCTGTATAATATTTCATTGGAGAATAACCTTAACGAGTAATGGTCATGTCTCATATTTTCTTATTGAAGCAATCACTTCTGAAAAATTAGCGTACCTTTACCAACAATTGGATAGACTAACAAAGAAAAACCATTATACAGAAATGGAGAGTATAACAATTTGAAAATTAAAATCCGGACATCGATTATTGAACCTCATAGACAAATATATATCTTGATAGCTCTTGGATTTAGGAAGCAACAACTTTACGTGTTACCAAATTTCAATCATACATACCTTAGAAAAGATCAAAACCGATTGAACCATAACAAGAAAGATAGTGTATTGGTGGATGTTGAAAATTATCTCCCACCCTAGATGATTAAAATCCTTAGTAAAATGGGGCAACAAAATGAAAACAGCGTAAGAGATGATTTTTGCGATGCACGAGATAGATTTTTGATTAAAAAAAAACAAAAAAAAAGGAATTTCAAATGAAATAGGTTGATTTTCTTTGTTGATAAGTAGTGGTCACATTATTTAATTCTTATTTTTATCATATTTTTTTGATCAATCTAACATCAATCTTCTACTACTACTAATAATAATAAAAGGATGCTAAATGAGTTTTTTTTTTTTTTTTTCATTCTACCCCTATTTAATCATATAAAGACAATTATATCATACATACCATTTTAACTCTTACACCATTCCCTTTCTAAGAATAATTTTTTGTAATTACAAGTGCAATGAATACATAACATTGTCTATAGGAAGACCTTTCATATTCATAACATTATAAAAAATTTAAAAATAATATAAGAATAACATGCTCTTCTTCCAAACCCCTCACTTTCCAAATAGTGGATAAATCTTCTTTCTTTAAATAATAGAAATTATTGGTATTTTTATTCTTCTCTATAACTTCCACAACTCTCTTCATTTCTTTCTTTAGCTGTTATTTTTTCTCTTTGCAAGTTATCATGAATCTTATAAAAGTAGCACTTGTAAACGATATTAAAGAAAATGAGCTCAAAGTGCATTAATTCTTAGTTGTTTTGTGATTCTCTTTTATGTATAAGTGCTTAGCTTCATTTGATGTTATATTACTATCAACCACTACTTTGATGATTTAATATGAGTGTAATCTAGAACTTTAAGAGAATGTGATGTGTGTTATTCATTGTTTAGATTCAATTTTTATTTATTTATTTTCTTCTCGATTTTAATTTAGAAATTTAATTTTTCATGGTCTTGGTGCTTGAGATTAATTCTTGCAATTATACGCCAATTCTTCTCGTTAATTATATTTTTATTCACTTCTATTGAGTTTTAATCTATTTTTTGGTCTTCAATTGTCAAAGACAATTTGGGGTGAGAAATTCTATAATTTTGTAGGAATTCTGATAAGTTTTGTCACAACAATGGTAGAAGACAAATATTTGAAATATAAATATTATAAACAACTAATAAGCAATCAAATCAATGACATGGAGTCTTCTTTTTACATTTTACCTCTTTTATTTCTAGTTCACACTTATTTTATGCATACATAAAATGCAAATATAGAGATAATGTAGGTAAAAAGTAGAAAATAAAAAACTAAACTTATAATTAAAAATGGTCAACGTACAACGTACGTGTGCAATAACTAATAAACTAAAAAGGGATGATGTGAAATTTCAGATTATAGAGACCAAGATATGATAAACTATAGGAACAATGTTATATTTATTAATTTTTTTACAAAATTAATGTGGATAGTTGGATTAATGATCCCACCAAAATTAATTTATCATCCAATGGCTATATGCATGCCATATCATTTAGAATCGAAAATTTGGTAAAAAAATTTAATACTCACATGCCAGGAACAAATTTTCCTTTTGAAATAATCAAAACGTTTTATTTTTTTAAAGAGATCAGAACAAAACAATAATGAAATCAAAATTCAAATATTTTGAAGTGTTTTAGAATATTTTAAGGTTTTTCAAGATATTTAGGTATATTTTGACTAATATTTTGAAACGTTTTGCAAATAAATTCTTAATTTTTTTAGTTATTTTTTATTTTATTTTCAAAACATTTTAATTTCCTATGTGACTAAAACAATGTTCCTATATGAATTTTTGATCTTGCCCACATTGGTTTGGATAAATGTTTCCCAATATCTAATTATAAAAGTAAGAGGGGCTAGTTTCCAATAAAGACACCCAAGAGGGACTTTTCGGCAAAACTCTTCAGATTCGCAATGTAAATGATCTTCTGTGAGTTGCCAGTAAATTGGCTCACTCTCTCTCATGCTCCTGGATGTGGTGTCTTGGTTGTGGGTTCGAAACGATCATTTCCGCAGCTGAAAAATGTCGTCTAAAGGTAAAGAAAAAGTGGACGGAAAAGACTACTCGGGGAAGAGAAAGCGCGGTGACGACGATAAAACTAGCCGTCGGAAGAGGAAGAACCGTGATGTCCTTCAGTTCTTCGAAGACGTAGCGTACGATGTCGGCGATGAAAGCGAGTCCGGCGACAGTAGCGGCTTCGATGATGGTGAAACCATTTTTTAAATTGTTATTTGTATTATAGTCTTTGTGGGCTCTTAGGGTTTGTGTTTTTATTTATTTGGGTGTTTTGTTGAAATGTTGAAGAAATTAGGTTTCATTGTGGATTGCATGTGTGTTGGAGGGAAATGCGGGTTGGATAGGGATCGTCAAACCCAACATTTTGATTTGATTTGGGTGAAAGCGTATTTGGTGGGAAACACGGTTTTTTTTGGAGCTATTTTACCATATAGTGTTTGGATGGTTTCTTAGGGTTTTGTTGTGTTTTTGAGGTATTTTTGGTGAAACTCTGGACTACATTACGGGTTGGTGGACTAAACGTTGTTATGAGTTCCAGTTCTATTTTCAAGGAATTTGGGGTTTATATCTCTGTTTCGCAGCTAATTGACCAAAATGTTGTTGAAATTAAGGTTTGTTTGGAGTAAATTTTAGTTTATATCTGTTTTCACTTAGTTTTCTTTTTAAAAAAATGTCTTCGTTGTATATTCATTTAAACTGTTTGTGTATAACTTTTTAAGGGCCGCTATATCTTTTGACGGTCCATTGGGTGCTAGTATGAAGACTTGTGTGTATTTTTAGGGATTTGTGACGGTTTTGTGTTTATTTGTTGCAAAAAATCCAAAAAATATGGGTTTACTTCGACAGTTGAGAATTTCTTGATTGTGTATTCGTATTTTGGGGATGAGATTGATTTTTGAGTTTTTTGTTGGTTTTTCCCGGCAAATATGGTGGTTGTAATTACTTTGAGAATCATGATTCAAAATATTAGTCGCAATGCCGAGTCATATCCAACTCGAATTACATTGTGAATCATGATTCAAAATATTGATTGCTAGACTGAGTCATATCCAACTCGACGCCTTCAACTCGATACCATTTTAGGTTTTGTTTAAACCTAAAATGTTTGGTCATCCAAGATGTCTATGAGTTAACAGTGTGTTATGATAGTCATCGTTACCGAATTGGCCTATACCATTAACTACTATATGCTTCTCACTTGTTAAGATCAACTTCTTCGTTTATGTAGCATTTTATGGCATATCGTTGGATACTCCCACGACGCTCTCGATGAAAAATTTACTGCAAATGTTAAAACTGGTATATGTGGTATCTCTTGTTTTTCAATTTTCGTTATCTTTGTTTGGATATCTCATTATACATGTTTCTTTCCCGCGATTATATCTCACATTGTCTCATCTTTTTCATCACCGATTTGTTGGACCTTAAGAAGTTTTGAGATGTCTTTTCTTTTGGTTATTCTATAATCTTGTGTTGAATTTGGATATAAGAATTTGGACTATTTCTTCATAAGGAGAGTTCTCTTGTAAGTTTTTTCTTTCGAATCCTTGAATTGATAAGCCAAGTATCCCAATCTTCCAACCTTCAAACAAGGTATAGAAGGTTTTGGCTCCTTGCTTTTGCATAGGAAACTCAGCACTAATGATTAACTCACAAGAAGAGGACCATCATATTCTTTTCATCCACAACGGTGAATTTTTTTTAAGAATGTGGACGAGTGTATGCACCATTTACTTTGAATCGGTTCCCTATTATTAATTTGTGGAACCAACTTTTTGTTAAATGATTGTTCTCCCCTGGGTGATTTGTGTAGAGGTTGTTAGTCGATCTTACTCATTGATTTTGATGGATTTGGTACAAGTGACAAAACTAGGATTTTTTTTGGAGATGCGGGGTTTGGGCATTATTTTGGGTGGTATAGTCATAAAAAAAAGAGAATTTTTGAAGAGAGGTTGTCAGAATGGAAAGTTTTGTGGGATAAAATATCTCATGACATCTCTTTGGGCTTCTGTGATGGAATAATTTGAAGAAATTCCACTTTTTTTTGGGGTAAAGGAATATTGGGTCAAGTGTGCTAGAACTTTGATGCTTATAATTATACATTTCTTTGAACTTTTCATTTTATACTTTTGACTTCTTTATCTTTTCACAATTTATTTTTTCAATCTTGAATCATTTAGTGAAATCATTTAGTGAAATCCTTGTCCTCTCATGTACTCGTTATCTTTTATTATTAATTAATATCTCTTGTTTTCTATAATAAAAGACTAATGTTACTTTTCATGAAATTAGTTCTAGTTCTACTCTCCTCTTTTTGATTCTAAATTTTCTTTGCAAACTTGTCAAACATCTAATTCTTACTTTAGTTTTATCAATCAATGCTATACCATATACAAATGACATAAATCATGGCGTTTCATGCTGAATATGTCTAATTAGTTTCTCCATAACCTCAAAAAAAGATACAAATTTGAGGTTGCTCTCTGATTGAAACCTATAGTGTGGATAATTCACTATTAAACAAATACCTTCCGTTGTTAGCCTCTGAGGTATAAATCTAGACTGATTAGCAAATTTTATTTCCTCAAGTCTTAGTTGTTGCTCTATCATTCTTTTTTATATATAAGTACTAAAATACTCCTCCCTTTATCAGTTATTTTCTTTGTTATTATAATCTTACTAAATAACTTTGTTAAAGAAGATACTCTAGTTTCCTCTAAATACCTAAGAAGCCTTGATAGGTATACTATGAGATCCTAAAGCTTTTACAATTTTCATTTTCTTTGATCATTTTTACTTTTGAAACCATAATTCTATGGAAAAATTTACGATATTTTTAAACACCTAAGATTCCTATTTGATTTCATTCTTCCTAGCTTAATTTTTCATTTTTTCTTAATTTCCTAATTGCTTATTGTGTACCAAGATCGTTGAATTGTTGATTGATTTTAATATGATAAGATCCCTATTTTTTTCTTTTCATTAATTTAGTTAATATTATCTTTTTACTGTTTGTTTAATTTCTTTATTTCCAAGTTTATATTCTAGTAAGCTTTCATCATCTCTAATTAGGTGTTACTGAATGTTCTTTTTGTTTTTAGTCTGCTTTGGACCTTATTTTTCAATTGTTTTCTTTTAGTAGTTATCTTTATACCTCTTATTTTCTTCTTTTTCGAACTTTTGGTACTTATTTTGACTGCTTGTACTTGATGCATGGCAAATCACGGTTGGATATGGGCAGTATTGGTGCATTTTGAAAAAATGGAGTTAACTATGGTATTCCAAGTTAATAGAAATCTTATTGTTGGAATGAGCTTTGATGGTGAAACAGTTATATGGTTGGCCTAGTTTGCTTCAGCTGGAGGGGACTATTGGGCTGCAAGTTTACTGTGATACAGTTTTTAGAACTGCAGATACAATTTACCCATCTATTTAGGGGTCTTGGTGTCATTATTGTTTGCTAAGATAAACAAATCTTATGTTTTTCTTTTTGCTTTCTGTTGTGTGATTGATATTTGGACTAATCACTTTTTCTTACCTGCATTGGTAACAGATTTTCTGGAAGAGGAATTTGATATGGGTGTTGAAGTTAAGGGTGAACCAGGAAAAACTCCTCCCCTTCCCTTTTTGCCAAAAGAGGAGGAGTTGAGTGGGGAAGAACTTGAAAAAATGTTGGAGGAGCGTTACAAACCAGGTTCTAGTTTTGTTACATATGCAGAAGATGGATATGAGACCAAAAAATCAATTGATAGAAGTACTAGTTTTCCCTCTGCTAATGATCCAATCATCTGGAAAGTCAAATGCATGGTATAGTGTTTAATAATTGAAGTGATTATGTTCCAGAACGCTGCTTGAATTTTCTTGTCCTTTCATTCTTCCTCTTTTGTGTGGCATTTTTCTGAATGTTTTTGGCTGTAGGTGGGACACGAGAAGCATTCAGCTTTCTGCCTCATGCAGAAGTATGTTGACTTGCTGTCTCTGGGAACTAAGTTGCAGATAATTTCTGCATTTGCGCTTGAACATGTAAATGGTTTTATTTATATTGAAGCTGACAAGCAATCTGATGTCAATGAGGTACTCTATTTTTGACATGATAAGTGGAGAGCATATGTTTCGCTTTTATATGTAGTATTTTGGTTCCTAATGATATCGTCTCTAGACTGATATGAGACCACATTTTACTCCTAAATACAGGCATGTAAGGGGTTTTGTAGTATATATTCGAGTCGAATTACACCTGTCCCAAAGAATGAAGTTTCTCATCTGCTCTCTGTCCGAAACAAGTATAGTGGAATTTCTGAGGGCATGTGGGCCCGTGTGAAGAGTGGGAAATACAAAGGGGACCTAGCTCAGGTATTTTGTGCTAACCTGTTGAACTAGCCGTCTAATTACTGGTTTCAAGTTGTCTCTCTCCCTCTCCCTCTCTGGTGTGTGCCTGTCCTTTCTTTCTTCTTCTGTTCGTCCAGTATTATCCTCTGATTGGCACTTTTAATCTTGAATTGGTTTTCTTGATTATTTCATTTCTATTTTTGTAGGTTGTGACTGTAAAGGATGTCCGTAAAAAAGCTACAGTCAAGCTGATCCCGAGAATAGATCTACAAGCAATGGCTGCAAAATTTGTAATAAATTTTACTCGTTACTATATATTTGTTTTTGTTGGTTATAAGAATATCTTCTATTTTCTGTGTTTTTGTTTAGTCTATAGCAGAAATAGCTTCTTTTTTTTTCCTTTCTGGAAAAGGCTCTCAAATGGCAAAAGTGTAGAAATAGACCCTGTAGATGGTCTTCTGGATGTTGATGTAGTGGAACTTTCACCTTATTTGCTTATCCTTTTTTAAGAGAACTTGAGTTTTGCATGTTTCTGGCTAAGGTTGGTATCTGTTCATGTACCCCATTTGTTAGTCTTCATTCTTTGGAACTTAATGTATAAGAATTTTGGTTCCCTGTTTCAGAAATTGCTTAACGGTCTAGCATGTTCACGTACAAATATTGTGGAATTTAGTCGGGCAATGCAATATGCCTTCTTTAGACTGTTGTGTCGATGTTAGAGGCAGTGGAATCCTCATTTATGCAATGAAGCATATTTTCGTGATAATTGACTTATCTATTTAGCTTGTTTTTTGATGTGAGATTGAAGTTATCTGATGCTTAGTCATTTCATATTGGAATCCTTCAAATCACATGGTTTTCTATAGCTTAATGTATCATTTATGTGTAGAGTAATTAGACACTTGATGTGGATATTAATTTTGTTGTAACGTTTTTTGACAAGTAATCGGAAATTCATTACAACATGCTGTGCAGAAAGGGGAGGATACCAATAAAATTGAAAGGTAAATTTTATCGAACAACTATAAAGACAACAATATTGTATGAGACAGAGTGTTGGGCAACTAGGAAACAATATAGTGACAAAATGAGTGTAGTGAAAATAAGAATGCTAAGGTGGATGTGTGGAAAAACTATAAATGATAAAATAAGAAATGACCGTATTAGAGAAATGGTAGGAGTAGCTCCAATTGAGGATAAATTAAAAAAAATAGATTAAGATGGTTTGGTCATGTTCAATGGAGGCCGATAGAGGCACCGGTTCGAAAATGTGAGATAATCTCTCTTAATCGTACTAGAAGTAGAGGTAGACCTAATTAACATTGAACAAAATAATAAAAAAAGATATGAAAATATTTAACTTAAATGAGCGTGTAGTGTATGATCGAAATGAATGGTGAATATGGACTCATATAGCCGACCCCAAATGATTAGGACATAAGACTTAGTTTGGTTTGGTTTGGTTAGGCTACTTACAAACACATTCTTACCCCTCCCCTGGCTTGTGGGGCCCGTAAACAAAAAAATTCATTTAGTTCTGATTTAGAAGAGCATCATAGTTTTTATTTTTAAAGTAACCACCATGCAGGTGGATGTATCGGTATAACCCTTTTATTTTGTTCGGTGATACCAAGTCATCCTAAAATGTTGGTTGATTATGATGCACGTGCACATTATATCTTATTCTGTTACAAAGTTTCCACATTTTTTTCCCCTGGGATGTTTTGATGCATTATATGGGAATTTGGAGCAGAAAAACTATGTTACTTGGCTGAAATTCATTTATATGATGATTATGTGAGAAGTGTTTTGTACATGTGTTCAGGGTGGAGGAGTTACTGGCAAGAAGAATGCTATTCCTGCACCAAGATTGATCAGCTCTAGTGAACTCCAGTAATATGCATAGTCTCATTTTTCACTGTTTTCTAATGTCACATAGTTGAATCTAACATACATACCTCTTTAACATTGCATCTATCTAGGGAGTTCCGACCGCTCATTCAATATAGACGCGACCGTGATACTGGAAGAATGTTCGAGACTCTTGATGGGATGATGCTCAAGGATGGTTATTTATACAAAAAAGTGTCCCTTGACTCTCTAAGTTTCTGGGGTGTGGTGCCATCTGAAGATGAGCTCCTGAAGTTTGAGCCTTCTGAGAACAATGAATCTAAGGATGTAGAGTGGCTTTCCCAGCTTTATGGTGAAGCAAAGAAGCCGCCCATTGTAAAGGGTGACAAAGGAGGTGGAAAAGGAAAGTGTTCGACAAGCTCCAGTATGGCGAGTAGCTTTGAAGTTCATGATCTAGTGTTTGTTGGGTAAGTTCACTGCCTATTTTTGGTTGCATCAAGCATATATACCAACTCTTTCCCTGAATGGGCTTTGCGTCATTTTTCGTCATTGCAGTCGAAAGGGTTTTGGCATTATCGTAGGCACAGAGAAGGAAGATAATTTCAAGGTATATAATTTATTATGTTTACTTTATTCCTATGTTGTTGGCAACGTAGTTAAACTGATTTTGTTTCAGATTATGAAGGAGGGTTCGGAAGGACCAGTAGTTGTGACTGTTGAACCACGTGAGTTAAAGAATGCATCATTTGATAAGAAATTATTCACTGCATTAGATCAGCACATGAAGACCATATCGGTGAATGATACTGTCAGGGTTTTGGAAGGTCCATTAATGGTAGAAGCTAATCTCTATCTTGGCTTAGTGATTTCATTATTGTTAATTTTTTAGCAAGTACTACCCTTATTTAAACCAATATGCAACTAATGGTAGTTCTTACACTTTGCAGGGTAGGCAAGGGATTGTTAAGAAAATTTATCGAGGAACCATCTTTTTATATGATGAAAATGAACAGGAAAATGGTGGTTATATCTGTTCTAAAGCTCAATTATGTGAAAAAGTGTTTTCTGGGGACGCATCTGATAAAAAGGTTTGTGTGTCATGTAACTCAAGTGTAGTAGGTGCCTTCCCCCATGACTTGCTAACATATCTATTCAATGCATAATTTCTATTTTGATTCAGGGTGGTGAACCAGGCCCCTCTGGTTTTGACAATTTCCCATCATCTCCTAAATCTCCTTTGTCGCCCAAGAAACCTTGGCAAGGGAAGGATGATAACTGCAACTGTATGTTCAGAAGTTTCTAATGCCTGCTAATGTGATATAATAGCCTTAGGTTCTCTTCTCTTTTCTCTTAATAATGTACTGTTATGCATGCAGTCAACCGGGAAGATAAAGATGGAATGTTCTTTGTTGGTCAATCAGTGAGAATCCGAGTGGGTCCTTTAAAGGGATATCTGTGTCGTGTATTGGCTGTTCGCCGTTCTGATGTCACCGTCAAGCTTGATTCTCAGCATAAGATTCTTACAGGTTTAATTCTTGCATATGTGTGGTTCTGTTTTGGTGCGAGTTCAAATGTTCAATCACTGACAATCTCCTCATATGTGTTTCTATAGTTAAAAGTGAGCATCTTTCAGAGGTTCGTGGAAAGATTTCTGCCGTTTCAACGAGGTATGATCTAAATAGGACTCAACCATTTTCGTGTCAAAATGATCAATGTACTGTAGTTTGTCATGGTCTCTGGATTTCAACTTATGTGCTGTTTGCTTTTGTCTGAAGTGAGGATCCGGATTCTGTAAAACCATTTGATCTGCTTGGAACCCAAGATGGCTCCGGAGGTAGGGACTTAAAACCACTTTTTTTACTTGAACGGCAGATAGTATCATTTTCCATTACTTCACTGAGTTTTAGTGTCGGTGTTTCTTGCCAATACTTCACTGAGTTTAGTGTAGATAAGTAGCTGTAGCAGTAATTTTGAAGGTCTAGTTGAATTACACACAATCTATATAATATTGCAGCCATTCTTTGAATCTAGTTCGTTCTGGCAACAAATGTAAATGATTCTGTCACCTGATCTAGATATCGTGTTGGATTCCCCCCCCCCTTTTTCTCTCCTTCCCCAAAAATAAAAATGGAAAAAAAGCTTTTGGCGTTTGGCAAGGTGAAACGTGGGATAGGTTGTGCTAATTTTGTATGTTCTTATATTTTGAAGATTGGATGGATGGAGGGCTGGCATCAACAGCAGGTGGAGGGTGGACTGCTGGAGGGCAATCTACAGAAAGGTCAAAGTTGTGATGATGTTCATTGAATTTGCTTACGCCCCTCCTCATTTTTTCTTAATATTTGATTAATTATTGCTTTCAAATCTATCAAAGATGCAACTGCCTAAATGTGGTACAGTCATACATGGATATTACCAATTTAAAGTTCAGGGATCCAATTTCCAAACATGGAAGTCTATTTGTAGGACTGTCAAAACTCAAATGATCCGAGTAGCTCGAGCTCGGCTCGGTTTGGCTTGTTCAAATTACCAGATGAGTTGAATTTGATCAAATTTGTAAACGCATTTTATACGAGCCGAATTTGAACAATTTGTTGCTCGCTTTGTGTGGGCTCGGCTCGAGTAAGGTTCCTGTCTATGAATGACTCTAATTTCAGTGCTAAGCATCCCTTATATGAAAGATGATCAACCCAAAATATTTCTCCAAATAACTTGAAATCATACACTTATCTCTCCTCTTTAATAGTTTTTTGAAGAAATTAAGCTCCTAGAGTTTGATTTTAAGATTTTTTATGCAGTTTTTTCATGGATTTCTGTTGAGAAATTGGTTATTTTAGGATTCATTATTAAGTTTTAAGGTTGGATTAAATATAACAGCTAACTTGTATATCAGGCTGATTGCTTGAGTTTTAAAAAATTCCGATGGATTTACCTAGCTATTTGAGGATAGAGTAACTTGATGGCTTGAACTGTCTTGGCATGTGGTGCTTGTATATTACTAAAATTTCAGTTTTACTGTGATTTAAATGTGCCAATATTTCTTCAAACTGAGAGTTATAGCAGATTTGATTTGGAAAAAAAACAAATTCGTATACAGGAAAATAGAGTATTAAGAGCTGTCTATAATTGGTCATGTTTTTATTGTGCTGTAATGTTCTGTGTTTTTATCCGATATTGTGTTTCTTTGGTATCTGTATGTGATACATGTATCACATTGTATACCCATTCTATGTACTACAATTCAATTGGAAGTTACCTAATTAAAACACTATTTTTTATGTTGTTTTGCCCAAGTTTGAAGATAATTGATTGCATGAAATGTTTATTGCTTGTCTGCCTGATGTGTTG
>CM042185.1:10575695-10592950 GCA_023539305.1 Ilex asprella
ATAATTGATTGCATGAAATGTTTATTGCTTGTCTGCCTGATGTGTTGTTATAGTATTGTCAGATATGGGGTGTGACTGAGGGTTTGACTTAGAGGTGTTAGGCTTTCATAGTCCTTTATTTACTTTTTTGATATCTATGATTATATAGCTCTCGTTTACTTCTGTGCTATATTCTTGAGAGTGACCTGATTATCATAGCATTTCTGTGCAGGAGTTCCTGGCCTTCGTTTCCTACCTCTAGCATCTCGGTTAGATCAGAACTTGCTCTATTTATGTTCAGCTCTCATCTATAATGTTTTGGTTACATCACTCTCTTATCTCTCTCTGCACCTTAGATTTTTGATGAATCTTTTGATGGTTACAGCTTCAGCCGGAATCTGGTTCAGCTAATCCTCCTCTCTCTGTGGACAATGATCTCAATAAGGGTATGGTCCTCCTTTTGTCTTGTATTTGATAATCAATATAGATTTTCCACGGATATTGGTTTTCTTTTTCATGTGCTGCTACTACTTATTAATGCTTACCGAATGGTGTGAAGATGTTGGAGAATCTGCTTGGGAGACTAAAGTGACTCCAAATCAGAACCCTTCATGGGGTCCAGGAGTTGCTGATGATAAAGCTGTCCCAGGTACTGAACAAGTGGGAGGCTGGGGAAAAAGTGAAGATGGTTGGAATAAAGCTACTTCTAATACTGGCTTTGGTAGCAGTACATCCAATGATAGCTGGGGTAGGACAAGAATATCCACTGGGGATCCAGTTGGCTCTTCGAAAGATGCTGGAGACAACTGGGGTAAGGCAAAGCTCACAATTGGAAGTTCTTCCAATTGTGCAAATGATGCTGCAGCCTCATGGAGCAAGGAGTATACTGCTAGTAACCCGGATGATGGATGGAAAAGAGCAGACAAAGTCTCCTATGTTACTATCCCAACAAGCAGCTGGAATAATCCAAATGCCGGGAGGGCCCCGACAGAGTCCTGGGGCAAAGGAAAAGATGGTGGCAGTGATGAATCGGCTTGGGGCAAAGCTGTAGAGAAGGGGAGCAATAGTGACGATTCCAGCAAAGGTAAGGCAGTTTGGGGTACTTCTGGAACTATACCCGAGAAACAAACTGGTGGATGGGGTAATGCTGGTGGGAGCTTGGCCCAACCAGATATGAGTACCTGGAAGAAAGGTGCAGGTGTGAATGATGGTCAAACAACAAACTGGGGGAATGGGAAAAAGGATGGTGAAGATGCAGGTTTGGGAAAAGGTGGATCCAACTGGGGGAAAGCTTTGAAGTCCCAAGATGAAGTCCCTGAAGGTGCTGGGAAGTGGGCCACTAAAGATGTTCCTAATGGAAATCAGACAGGTTGGAATATTTCTTCATCTGTAGCAGAGTCTCAAAGTGGGAGATGGGGTAATGCAGGTGGTAGCTTGTCTAAACCTGATGGAGATACAAGTAGCTGGAAGAAAACTGCAAGTGTAACCGGAGGTCAAGCTCAAAAATGGGGCAACATGAAAGAAGATGGTGAAGATGCAACAGGATGGGGAAAAGGTGGATCTGGTAGTAAAGATCGGACTGATGGTTGGAACAAACCAACGACCGTTGGTGCTGATGAGGGATCTTCCTGGAGCAAACAGGATGGAAGATCTTCTTGGAGCAAACAGGATGGTGGATCTTCTCAGAGTGAACAAGCTGGAGAATCTTCATGGGGTAAACAGGCTGGAGGATCTTCCTGGAGTAAGCGAGCTGATGTTATTACTGATGATGAGTCAAAAGGAAGGACAAATCAAAATGACAGTAGGGAGAGACCAAAGAGTTTTGGTGGGGATCAAGGATTTGGTGGTTGGAACAAAGATAGATTGGGTAATAAAGACGGTACAGATCAAGAAGGCAGCTGGGAGAGGCCAAAATCATTTGATGGAGGCCGTGGTTCAGGAGGCCGAGGAGGAAGAGGAGGCCGAGGAGGTAGAGATCAATTTGGCAGAGGAAGATCATTTGATCAGAGCCAATCTTCTAGTTGGAGCAAAAAACAGGATGATTATGGGTCAAGTGATGGAACATCCAGGGGGAGTATGTCCAGTTGGAGCAGTGGTCAAGCAGGTGGTTGGGGCAGAGACAAGGCCTCTGATGGAGATAAGAAAGATGACAGTTGGAATAAACCAAATCTTTCTAGCGGGGACAGCCAAAGTGGTTGGGATACTAAAGTGTCTTCACAAGAGAAGAGCTCTGGTTGGACTCAGAAATCTGCTGACAACGAGAAAGTTGGGGAGGGGAAAAATCAGGGAGATGGTTGGATGAGTAGAACAACTTCGAACGGAGGTTCAGCCACAGGATGGGGTCAAAGTAACCGGTGGAAAAGCGGAGCAAATGATGCAGGTGAAAATCAGGATTCTGCTTGGGGCAACAAAAGCAACTGGAACTCTGGAAATGCTTTTGGTGGGAGTGAAAATCAAACTGACACTTTTGGTAACAGGGGAGCATATGGTAATTGGAGGGGGGGAGGCCGTGGAGGAAGAGGGGGATCAGACAGAGGCTTTGGAGGCAGAGGGGATTCAGACAGAGGAGGCTTTGGAGGCAGAGGTGGATCAGACAGGGGAGGCTTCCGAGGTAGAGGTGGATCAGATAGGGGAGGCTTTCGAGGTCGAGGTAGTTCTGACAGGGGTGGTTTTGGAGGTAGAGGGCGTGGAAGGAGGGATTCGAGTGGTGATTGGAACGACAGAAATGATTCTGTTGAGGATCAGCCCTATGGCTGGACCAAAGGGTCAAACAGTAATGCTGAGGGATGGAAGAGCAATGATGGTGGATGCAGTTGGAACCATGGTGGTGGTGGTAACAAGGGCCAGTGGCAGAGTTGGAATTCGGGTGGGAGCCAGGCCAAAGGAGCTGTGGAAAGTGGTCATAATACCCAAGCTGGTGGATGGAACAAAGAAACTGATTCTGCTAAAGATGCTGATGGGAGTGATGTTGCAGCCCGCAGTTGGGGCCAAGGAAACAATTGGAAATCTCCAAATGCTTCTGGTGGGGTTCCATCATCTGCATGGAACCAACCAACGGTAAGCAAGGAAGCTGGAGGTTGGAATAAGCCTGAGTCAGGTTGGAGCTCGGGAAGTGGTCCAGGAAATGAAGTCGCATCTAATAGTTGGAAACAATCAAATGCTGCAGCAGATGGTGACCAGTCGCGTGGTTGGAATCAAGCAGAAGGTGCAAAAGGAAAAGCTAGTGAAGGCGGAGGAACACCTGATTGGGGAAAGGCAGCAGCAAGCTCTTGGGGCAAAGGAAATGATGGAAATGGTAAAGGAGGGTGGGGCCAGAATAAGCCGGAGCCAGGTTGGAACCAGGGAAGTGGTTCAGGAAATGAAGGTGCAAAGCCAAGAGCTAGTGAAGGTGGAGGACCAAGCGATACATTGGTTAAGGCAGCAGCAAGCTCCTGGGGCAAGGGAAATGATGAAATTGGCAAAGGAGGGTCAGGCCAGAATAATCCTGCGTCAGGTTGGAGTTTGGGAAGTGGTTCAGGAAATGAAGGTGCATCCAGGTCTTGGAACAAGTCTAATTCTGCAGACGGGGACCAGAATCAAGCAGAAGATACCAAAGTAAGAGCTGGTGAAGCTGGAGGACCAACTGATTCTTGGGGTAAGGCAACAGCAAGCTCTTGGGGCAACAAGGGAAATGATGGCGGCGGCAAAGGAGGGTGGTGTTAACCATCTAAGTAATTATTGCATTGCTGCCTTTGTTTTGTTCGGAAGTTCTACATACCATGTTTATATTTGCTGGCTGGACAGTTTATGTTGTACATTTTGTGTTTCGAACTGTGAATTTGTTGTTATGTTTTAACCTGGGCCTGGTGGTGACTATTGGAGCACATCCTTTGGGGCATATCTTGTTTCTTCGAGCAGGGAAGGGGTCAATTTTCTTCTGATCTCTGTTATGTAGAAGCTTGTGAAAAACCTTCGACTGCTTCATGAATTTGCTGCTTTAGTAGTACTAAGCAGTTCCCTTCAAATTGAGTACGAATTGAGGGCCTCAGTTAATGCTGCTACTGTATTTTCTTGTGTTGTCTTGCTGGTGCTTCTTTGTATCCCACCTCCCACTGCAAACACGCCAAATGGTCTCGAATGTTTTCCCTTTTTATTTTCTTGGTATCCGACTTGATCATAGGTCGGAGTACTCACATAAAACGGGCCGGTGGTATAGTCAAACCAAACATTCGGAAGTTTGACTAAAAACTATGCAGACTCTAGTGGTTTGAAGATAAATTCAAGGGTCTTAGACAATGGTTCAACAAATATTTTTTTTTTAATAATGTACGACGATATATTCAGTAGAGTTCTCGTAGGACATTACCACCTTGTGGGACATGTCTGTCGTATCGAAAAATAAAATTTTGATATCATACTTCAATTTATTATATTTGTGGTTGTTTTTATCATTATTATGGTACTCAATCAAGTTGTAAAAAATAGTTATCACAACAATAGTAAAAGTACTTACAAATATGATAAATTACTCATAAAAATAATAATTTTTTTTGGTACCAAAAAAAAGTAATAATGATTACAACAGTAATAAAAACACTCATAACAACGATAAAAATATCCACAAAAGTAGAAAATCATTCAAAATTGGTACGAATCTTTTTTTTGTTGGTACCATAGTCAAGTCCTAGCGTCCACTAAAGACTTAGCTTATGAACTCACATGAGTAAGTTTCAGAAATCTTGATCACCCGAGTTTACTCGTAGTGATTCCTATCACTTGCTTTGTAGTTCGTATCTAACGGATGGATGTCAGAAGATTTTATGCTCCTCCCTCTCCCCTAATTATATAAACTGTTGTGTGTGTGTGTGTGTGTGAGAGAGAGAGAGAGAGAGAGGACTTGTTAAATCACTTGGGACGGTTTGACAATTTCCACCAACGGGGGGGGGGGGGCATTCCATGTTATTATTGACATGGAAACACAGAGAAAGCTCAACATAATCAAGAGAAAAGTAAACATAATTGAAAAGGGATAAAAAAATGGCCCACTAGGTTCTGAAATTGATGTGAGACACCAATCAAAATGCCCCTCCTTAGCCACCCATACCCTATCCTCTTCAATAATCTCTACACAATACCTTTTCACCATCACTCCCAAAACGAGTCAACAAATTACGCGGCTGCAAGCAAAATGTGAAACAAAACCCATAAAAAAAATTGCAAATTCAATGTGAAAGGCCCACAAAAAAACGAATATATGGGTGTTGGTCCCACATATACCACCCTATAAGTTGTTGAGACCCATCAAGTATATACAATAATGGGAGCCTGCAATCTAGCAAATGGCGAAATTTCTTTCTTACTTTTTTCTCCGTTGATTATCATTTCCTTTCTTCATCTTCTATAGAAACAATAATGGTGATGATAATAGAGCATATTGGTTGGTGGTAATGTACAATACAAAAATAATAAGAAGTGACAAAAAGATGCTGGTGGTTGTAGATGATGAGTTTGGTGGCGCTCCGTTCCCAAATATCATTCCAAAGTAGTCATCACCATCGCTGGACCCCCCACGACCTCCACCCCCACCTCCACCTCCACTGCTGGCGCTGTCGCCTGTGGTGGTCCCACCACCAAATGAGACGCTCACACTTTTTTCCCTACCAAATAATAACATATCAACCGAATTAAATAACATAAATAAATTACCAAAAATCAAAACAATGATGTATAATGCTAAAAGGAAGACAGGGTATACATGGGGCCTAATGGATTAAATATTTCAGGTAGGCAAGTCCAAGTAGGTAAAGGACTAACTAAGTTTAGCTGTATATACTGAGAAATAGGCCCTGCCTCGGGTGTCAGCACACCAAGACAGAACCTTTTTCCTTTTTCTAAATTTCATGAACAAAAAGTCACAACAGACTGAGAGAGACTGAAAGAAACTGGGAAAAATTGGACCCCCAGTTAGAACCTGTCTATCAGACCATGTGAGAATGCATGGAGAAAATAGTACTGAAGCACTAGCTAAGCTCTTGTGACTATTTTTTTTTTCAAAGTTGTTGAGCAAATGCTTACTTAAAATATTTGGAAAACAGTATGACACAACAGGTGGACAAGTTCTACCACGGCATATTAGTCATCATTTCGTAAGATGTTGACAAATAAGAATACATAGGGAATTTTTTTTTAGGAAATATGATCATAGAAGTGTATGGACAAGCAGAGTTATGTGCAGTAGGAATTTTAGACAGATATTTTGTGAAAATATTCCCAGATTGTTATCTAGGAAAACATAGAATTCTAAATAAAAGGAAGCATAGAACTTCAAATTGAAGAAACACTGCATTTCTGAAATATCTCCAAGGTATACTCAAATAGCTTCAAAGACATTTTTCATCTATTTCACTGAACAAAGTGAAATAGATGAAATAATGCTTTATAACCCTTTTCCACATGATACATACTAAAATAAACTATCTACCAAAAGAAATATAAGCAATTGTATGATAAAAGATTGTTGTAAAGCACTCAATCAAAAAAGGAATCTCTTTAATTTTATGAATTCTCATGAGCAGGGCCGGCTCTACAGCTTTAAAAAAAAGCATGGACTTTAGGCCCCAAATTTTTAGAAGGCCCCAAATTTTTAGGTACATTATTAACCCATAAAAAAATTAAAATTTTAAATTTTAAACCCTAAAAAAAAGGCCCCAAAATATTAAGTACAATCAACATTTTTATTGTAATAATTTGGGATCCTAATTCAATTCATAATATTAAAAATTTAAAGATCATAAGTTGAAAAAATAAAAAGTACTCAAAAGCCAACTTATATTTATTCCTACTCTCTCTATGTAAAAATTAGTACAAAATATTAAAAAAAGTTAAAATTAAACTCGCTTTCTGATAAAAAACAAAAACAAAAGTTAAAAGATTTTTTTCAGTAACACTAGCATGTTCTTCTTCGGTCTCTCTCATGTAATAAATTGAAAATAAATTAATTTTTTTAAAAAGTTAATATTAAAAAAAAAACTAATTTAATATTTTCGCTTTAGACCTCCAATTACCTTAAGCCACCTCTGCTCATGAGTAGATGATTACATAGACGGGTTGGATTATTTTTACAATCAATAAATTAGGGAGCACGTATATGATTACTTAGACTTGCAAGTTAATCCTCGAAATCCCAATAAAAATGGTACTTTACAAGTTCCCCTTAAAAAAAAAAAGTTCTTTAGAGTTTAAACCTAAATTTATTCTCCAAAGAACCTAACTGTTGGATGGAGATGGATATGGAGAGAATATGAGACCAACTGGAGGCAAGTTATTCTTGAGGTATCTATTTTGGTTATCTTTTTTCTCAACATGTGAAAAAAAAGGCAAGTTGTGAGTGATTAAACCTAAATTCATTCTTCAAAAGAACCTAAAATTAGGAAGGAGAGGGACAGAAGATGAGAGCAAATGGAGGCAACTTATTCTTGAGTATCCATTCTGATTGAAAATTGAGAAGAGGAGGAGCCAAGAACAAAAATAAAAGGAAAAGAATATAATATTACTAACGGTACCATACCAAAAATTATAAATTTTTAAGGTCAAGTTATAACTTATAAAAGCCATAATCAATCCTACAACATTGCGATCGATCGATCATAAAAGTTTCAACTTTTAAAAGTCAAGCTACTACTCGTAAAGGAGGAGTTACAATTACTCAAGAAAATCTCTTGATCGATCATGAATTTTCCTCAATCAGTTATAATTTATCTTTCAAAAAGTGTAATTTTATCATTAAAAAAATATCTTTTGGTATGGTACCAAAATTATTTTTTGGTACTGTAAACTTGTCAGAAGTAAAATTGGGATCATTGGAATAACAAAGATGATCTAGTGGATGAGTGAACAATGGAATAGTGTACTTTCAAGGCTAGAATAGTCATGTCAACAATGCAGGAGTATGAGCCAGCATTACTCGCCAGCAAATGGTCCATGAGCAAGACCATTTTGCTGATGCGGCTAATTGTCTACGTCCAGTATATATCAAAGTGGGACCATGATATCTGTAAAAAGGACAGTGGTCCCACTTGATTGGCTGGAATACACATAGAGTAGAGAGAAATAGTATAACTTTCATTATTTCACTGAAAAGAACACACCGAACAGGCTAACATGACCTGGGTTGTACTAGCATATCATCCTCATATGAAAAGCCAGGCCTACTTAGCCGCGTTCCAGCTTAGTTACTTACACACTCTTCTTTACTGTCTAATCACATGCCCACATTCTCTCTTTTTTGCATGGCTTTTGACATGGGTGCACTTTGGACCATTTCTGCTACAGAGGGCAACAATGACCTCACAAATCTTTAATTAAAAAATGCTATGTATACCAAAATTTTTACCAAAAATTTTTTTATCAAATAAATTGACTGCTCCAAATCATCCTTGGTGGCACCAAATGCTGATCAAAATATTTTTGCAAAAAAGCAGTTTGGACTTTGATGCTTAAAATGCCATGTCCTCGTGGGTCTAACTGGTATTGCATAATCTAATCACACAAAAATTAAAAGAAAAAAAATGCTACATAACCCAAATAAAACAAAAGTAAATGGTCCTAATTTTTTTTTTTGACCAAAAAAACTACAACACTTCTAATTTTTTTTGACCAGTGGTCCTAGTTAAGGGGATTATACTCCCTAGGAAATAAAGACACTTCCTAAAAAACACAACAACAGAACTGCAAAAGACAGCTCAAAACTGTAAGGCTGTTGGTCAGCTAGATTCTCAAAAAGCCTTCATGATCACATGCATCCATGTACCACATATTTTTATTATAGAAATGAATATACACATTTTCACTATTTTCAACTTTGTTTAATCATTTTGAAGATGAATGTTGGAAAATGACAAAGTGTGTGTTAGAATATATATCTTTCTTGATCCTGAATCTCGTAGGTTCAGTGGTTAAGATTTGATAAAAAAAAAAAATCATACAGATTGGGAACTAATGAAATTGGCTTTTTTTTTTTCAAACTGGATTATTTCATTGTGTTAACTCTGAACAGTAGAATTCAGTAAATTGAACTTTTACTGAAATTCAGCACAACTTGAAATGATTGGAAGTCAACAAAAATTGGTGGGAGCAGGGGAGGATCGAACCTAACCAATAATGTATTCCAATCATCAATTACCCTACAATAAAAAAAAAGAAGAAGAAGAAAAACACCTAATTTTGCAATCATTAATCAAAGTCATGAAAGATAGACTAGATACAAATGTAACACTTTATATTATGAGCAGTACTAGAGAGACCTAACTCATTTTAAAAGGTTCACCTGATGAAATTATCTCCCACAAAGTTAATCATATCCCCTTCCGGGAGATAATTCTTATTCGGAGAGTGCCGCATGCACCAGCCTCTCAACACATACAATGACAGACACTTCAACAAATACAACTAGATAGGTCTTCTAAATTAAGTTCAAATACTATGTTTCATTCAAACTCCTGACCTTAAAGTTATTGGCTGGAACTAGTGACCCAATTAGTCACTTATCCTCCACTGTCCCAAAAAAAAACTGGAGGATAGAGGGGTCTAGCAGCTAGGAATGGGGCATTTTGGTACTTTGAAGACAGACCCAGAGGATATTTAGTTGAAAAGACAACAATGGCACCATGTAGGACAGTTAACGTGACAGTTTTTTTCAGTTGTAAAGCAAGATGATAAAGTGGAAAGGGGGCATACAAAGAAAGAATAGAAGAATGGGTACCTGGGTTCACCAAAGACACCAGCGTTCATGGTGAGTTGGTCAATTTGCCCAGCGGCCTTGGGCTCCACACTTGAGGCCTTGGCGTACTGTGTGCTGAGCCCTTCACCTGATGGAACGAAAAATGCTCCATTTACCATTATGTCCCCATCAGTCCTCCAGTTCCAGTCATTCCACTCGCCCTCGTCCGTCTCTACACGCTTTGTGACCTGTCCAAAAGGTATGTAAAGAACACCGCCAGATACTTAATTCCACGCTCCCAATAGCGCGTGCTTGCAGGGTAAGATTCTGTTCCGACACAGGTCAGATTTGAATGTACCAAAGATTTGAATTGAAACAATGGCACTACCACTTGCTCTGCTTGGGACTCTAATATTCAACTTGACATAGAAATTACTTTTTAATCCCCAAAAGTTTTATAAAATTTTACTTTTTCTTTTCTAAGATTGGAATTATTACATTGCATTCTAAATTCTATATGACAAAATATGAAGGTTCTAAAACACAAAGCACGACAACATCGATTCATGGTATAGATGATCTATCGTATATGGGTCGAGGTCCATACATAAATAATGAATCCCACATGAATATACAACAAATGATCTACTTAGTAAAATTACGCAAAAAAATAATGAACAAAATCTCAATCTAGGGTTGGACGTATATCGTCTTTGTCTCCCTAGTCCTTATATTCTCCACCTCGAGCCCAAACATTGTCCCCCATTATTTATGGAAGTGACTTAAATTACACATAATGCCCCTTATTGGAGACATGTTAACACAACAACCCTTCAAAACTTCTCCAAATAACAAAAGATGATTAGTGAAATCACTACGGTTCAAAATGTATCACTCAAATTAATAAAAAATAATCAAAATCGTTGTTTCATAACTCTCTTGAAAACACCTACATGATATAGCAAGGGAGGGAAGCGTTTAGGGCCTAACATAGGACTAACATCTCTTAACATGATTCGTTAATTCGATACAAAGTGAACAAGAAGTATTGACATAAAATTAAATTTCACTGAATTGATCAACCTTGCTATATATATGATTGCATACATGGTTATATATAAAAATTTGACACGACAAAACCATCTCGTACTACACAATAATAAATGAATCAAATGTATATTGTTGTGACACGACACAACTTGTACACCATGCAAAACCATATGACTCAAGTGTTTTTTTGAGCTCTGAATTACGAAAGCCAGTTTTGAAAATGAAAGCTATTTCACAAGCGGGATGGTGACAATCGTGACGATAATGATGTGAAGTTGCCGTTATAACAACGAATATTTTCTCCCCACCACACATGACCGGCTGGGGGACAAAACCAAAAGAAGGGTTGACAAAGTGGCGCACGATATCATTCAACAATTATATTTTCCTTTACAAATAAAACAAGGGTGACACGAAAAATGGATCATAATTCTAAATTTTGTGTTAATTTATTTATAATGAATAATCTTAAAATAAATAAAATAATACTATATACATCACTTTTCACGTATTATACTCTCTGATTGATAAAAAATACTACCCAAAAATTTTCAATGCCGTAATTTGACCCATAAAAAAAAAAAAGAAATTAGAATTACCTCCTTGGCGTTGGGGTCAGTCGGCGCAATGTAGCGATTGCCCTGACTGTTGATGGTAGGGTTAGCGCTACCGCCAATAGCATACATTTCCCATTCTGTGTAATCGTTGTTCACCACGTGTATGTAACCTCTTCTGCACCTTGGCATTCGCTGCACCAATGCCTCCCCAAAATGGTTGAACGCTATGGTAACCTGTCACCATAAAAAATAATAATAATAATAATTTATATTCCTTAGAACGAATTAACCCAAAAAAAAACTAATAAATTTGACAATTTTTAACATTTTGAAAAAATGTCTCATTTCACATTTTTTGATGAAAAATATATTGGGTGAATTACAGTTTATACCCGAACATATCTTTATATTTTTAATGTGCAACATTAAAAAAACAAATTTTTGTAATGAACCCTCAATCAAAAACAAAAGAGCATAGCAATATAATATATATTTTAATAAGATTGGCTATACAATTTTTTATATAAAATACCTAAAATTAAGAAAAATACTAATTTCATTGAATTAGTTCCCACAAATTAAGTCCCTAAATAATGTCTTTTTAACATTACTCGTTACAAGGATCAAAATATTATTTCGATCGTTTTAAAACGTTTCTGTTTTCAACGGAGATCGAAACAAAACAGTGATGAAATCGAAATTATAATATTTTTAGATATTTCATAATATTTTTAGATGTATTATAATATTTCAATACATTTATACAATTATTTTGAAATGTTTTAAGGAATTTCAAGATATTTTGATATATTTTCATAAATGTTGTAAAAAAATAATTCTTAAATTTTTTATTTTTTTTATTATGTTTTCAAATCGGATCGAAACGTTTCCGTCACATACTTGGTTACAAGAACGTGTACAAAAATAAAAAATTCGAAAATGTAAAATCAAAATTAAAATTTTTTGGCAAAGTAACAGATATTTGTATAAAATACGATGGTAAAAAATAAATTTAAAAAACAAAGATAAATTGAAAATCATTTATGTTTAATTACCAACCTGCATCCCTGAATCAGGCAAGTACGCATCATTGTGACCTAATAGCATCACTTCATCATGGTGAGAAAAATAGCTATTCGATATAGTGATGGCGGTGGACCCCATTATGGCATCAATCAAACCATCTGTACAATGAGATAGATGGCAATGATCAATCCACAAATTTCTAGACCCAAAAATGGATATCCCATCACCGTCCGATTTGCCTCTCCACCCAACATGCGTTGGACTTGACCGTATGATAGTATTCCCTGAAGGCTTACAGTCAAAAACCACAATGTTGTGAATGATCACATTGCTGATGTACTGGAGGGTGAGGCAGCCATTGCCGGTGATGTGCACGTTAGCACCACGGCCGTCGATGGTCTTGAAGCTGTTGATGATGAGTTCGTGTTTGAGTTCTATGAGCATGTTGCCGGAGAAGATAATCCAGAGAGGCTCCGTTTGGATCACAGCGTGGCGGAGGGTGCCGGGGGTGGGGTCGACGGTGTCGTGGTCGGAGGAGTCGGTGACTATGTAGATCTGGCCACCCTTACCGCCGGCAGCGTTCCGGCCGAACCCTAGGCCGCAGTCCGCCAGCCGCTGGCGGTTGGTGGCCCAGTTTGGGTCGCACCTCCAGCAGTCGTCGATGGGGTTTCCGGTGAGGCATTGGACTTGGTCCTTCATTTGGGTGGTGGTGGTGAGCATTTGTCTTCTGGATATGGATGCATTGAGCTTCCTGTAACAAAAAACAGAGTAAACGTGTTTGAAAAACGTACGAGCAGAGTGTAATAAGCCTAGAACTAGAGAAACCCAGATGGTTTTGAGAGAGACCCACATCATAAACCTCTACAAGGCAGTACCCAGGTTGGGGTTTTGTGTCAGAACAGATTGTAGATGGAAAAAAGATCCTAAAGTAAGCTAAAACTAGATGAATCTTTGGTGCATTTTGAAAATTGTGTGAAAAGGGGAAAACCCGAATGCTATAATGAGGAAACCCTAGATGGAAAAATCTGTGATTTTTGGAGTGCAAACTGTAAAATAAGAAAGACCCAATTCATATGCTCGTATATGAGCAAACAGATGGGCATTTTGGTTGGTTTGTGCAATATTGTGTGGAAACAGAGTAAACCCAGGAGGGGAAATGCTGTAAAATGAGCAAAACCCAGATGAGGACTTTGGTTTCCTTGTTCCATATTGTGTGAAAACAGAGTAAAACCAGGCAGAAAAATGCTGTAATTAGCAGAACCCAGAAGGGGATTCATCCGATGTTGTGTGTGCAATGTTGAGGGATATGGTGTTTACCTTTGGATATCTTCAACCACAGCATCAGGATTGGGGTGTTGATGGGGAAGGGTGAGATTGAGGGTGGCTCTAATAAGAGGAGAGAAAGAGGCTAGGAGGCAGAAAAAGAGAATGCAGGTGTTAGGAGGCATCCTTGAAGGAGCAATAATGGAAGGGTATATGTTGTTGTTTCCTTCTGTAAAAGAAGCCTCAGAGAAGATGTCTAGGTCTTTAATGCTGCAAATTTTGGGAAAATGTGATGGTGTTTATATAATAATCACAAGATTAGATGTATAACAATGTCATAATAATTAAACGGAAAATGTGTTACTTTTATGGTAGGGTTTTGGAAGTTTTTTCGCAGATTTCAACAAGGAAGAAAGAGATTTGGGGGGCGGCTTTGATGGGGACAACCCACGGATGAAGATAGATAGAGAGAGAGAGGAAGAGGTGTAATAGAGAGAAACCCATCTCTCTCTACTTCTCCCTTGCCGTTTCTCTCAGTCACTCACATTCCTAGCTTTCGTCCTAGTTTGCTTGCTAATCATTCTAGGGGAAGGTGAAAAAATCATTCTAAAAGGTTAAAAGAGAAGAAAACTTGAAGAGGGAGAGACGAGATTTTTAGAGAGAGAAGAGGCTTATCCAGACTGAAGAAGCCCTCCTCTCCTTTCTTTGTTTCACTCTAAAACTAGTTCCTTTTCGGTTTTGGCTGCTGAGGATTAAGATTCTTTGCGGGCAGGAAGGTGAGATTGTTAATGTTCTTATTCTGATAAACCATTTCAGGGTATGGACAAACACCTTTTCACTCTTCACGTTTAGTGATATACCAAAAAAAATAAGAAGGTAAAAATCATAAATGTTTCTTGAACTTTCCATACCGGTTTAATTTTGTCCATTTAGTCTAACGATTTAAACAGACAGGCAGATGTGATTGAACTGAAATAAATAATTTAAGAACTAAATTGAGATAAACTAAAGTTTTTTTTGACCAGAGACACTACAATATTTTTACTTAAAAATAGAAGTGTCATAGCGTCTTATAAATTACACACACTCACAGGTAAACCGATATGTTTATCCCAGCCCATCACCACCTAGACCCGAAGGCCACTGCTCTTTGGCAGGTCCCAGTGGATGCAGTTGGCCCACATGGATACTGTCTTTGAGACGCACACATGTCGGTAAGTAATTTTATTTTTTGACCTGAGACACTACAATACTTCTACTTAAAAATAAAAGTGTCATAGCGCCTTATAAATCACACACACCCAGAGATAAATTAAAGTTCAAAGACTATTTTAAAACGATATACAAATTTTAAGGACCATTTACGATTTTTATCCCAAAAAAAAAATGTTTACTGCAAAGGTTATACAAGGTTAGTATAAGAATTCAACATTTCAATCTACCATAAATATTATACCATAAATTGAGTTATGTGAAAATAATACGATAACTCTTCGATATTTTGTAATTAAATGTAATATTATGTTTATCTTTAATTAAAATTAAAGATCTTATTGAAAATCTATTAAAAGAGAGAGAATAATAGTGGAGCAGATCACTCCATCACAGAATGCTTAAGGATGACAGTGGATCGGGGAAAAACAGGCATTTGTTCAAACTCGTCCTGTTTGAATTGAAGATGGACAATACATATTGGACAGTAGACATATACGAAATATTTGTATAAACCCATGTGGAGATATAGACGGGTATGAACTGAAACTCATCACCGTCATGCCACCGCCCACCCCACTAAACTTGTGATATAAATATATATATATATCTCACTAAACATCATCGACTAACACACTATTCTCTTTACCAAAAGAAAAAACACTTTCCTTCTTTTTTGGGTTTCATCCTTGTTGCAGAACCATTTGTGAGGTTTCAAGGTTTTTTTGTTCAATTTTTTGTTAAAATCATAAATTAATTGTTATGAATAGAGACGGGGATGATGATCAAAATTTACCAGTGGGACGGGGTGTTAAAATTTCTCCCGCTAACAGGGTGGACTAGGGGTGGACAAATATTTTTGAAGCAGGTATGAGGATAGATACTACGGCCCCGGCCCCGGCCCCGGCCTCTGTCACAGTCCACTACCATTCCTAAGAACACCCGTTGGAATATACTCTCCCCAACAAAAGTTGTGGATGAAAATGGATAGAGAGGAGAGGTGTTTGTACAAACTTCGGCATTATAACTTAATAACTCCACTACAACTCTTCTTCTCCCATTTCCCTGCTCCAAGTTTGTAATCGAGCCACCCTCTCTCCTCCCCTTCTCACTCCCTCACCAAAAACAAACCCACCCCTTATATATGTCTTTGTGTGTTCACTATGCTTGAATTTATGTGTGTATGAGACTTAAATCCTTTTTAGTACATTTTTTTCTATTTTTTTCTCAATAATAATAGATTCGTGTATTCATGGGAAAGATCAACTCACATATAGTGAGTCTTATTTAAATTCATAATACATGTTCTGTAGACGAGGGAAAACTAAAAAATTGTCATAAAAAGAGAATATATAACAGAGAATTGTAAAGAGACAAGAGAATATAGAAATATTAGAGAAAGAACTCCTCAACTTATATTTTTCAATGCACATAACACCTTCTTTTATAGGCCTCTAAACATAATGATTATCAAATATAATATTAAATGTGATATATCAATAGGTAGAGAGGGTTATAGACTAATGCACTAACACCCACTAATTCCTATTTACTTGGGGTACTAATTGGAAGGTTAAGGGTCATCCATTTTATATACAATGTATACACAACATATATAATATTTACAACACTCTCCCCCTTGAACGACCATTATGCTAAGATAATATGTCTCGTTAAAATCTTGCTATAAAAACCTTATGGGAAAAAAATCTAGTAAAGAAAAAAGAGTACATATTCAAATGAATCTTAGAATAACGTTAGACACACTAATGCTACCTCATTAAAACCTTGTTAGGAAAACCCAGTGCGACAAAACCTAGATGAAGAAAAAAGAATGCAGCGTGCATATTGTCTTGTATCTTGATGTGGATACTCCCTTGATGAAATTCTCCCGCTAATAAGAAATTAACTAGATTTGTCACAAATCCAACGTATTCTAATGCCAAACACAAATTTCTTGAATGTTGATGATAGTAAAATTAGGGAATAGTTCTGCAAGATTGTGACTAGAATGTATTTATTTTGCTTCAATTTCATGACTTTGTTGGAGTTTATGAGTGTAGAAGAACTGTAACAAAATTTGCTTGGTTCTATCACATTTGATAAACTCTTCTTTAATTTGTGCAATACAAGCAGTGTTATCTTCATATAAGGTTGTTGGTGAATATGTAATCAAAGGTAGTCTACAAATATCTCGGATGCGATTGACTACAGAACTTAACCACACACATTCATGACTCGTTTTATGGAGTACAAATATTTTAGAATGATTGGAAGATGTAGCGATCACTAGGGCTGTCAATTTTTAACCTGGAACACGAACCCGACCCGAACCGAACCCGACACGAACTCGAAAAAAACACGATTAGTTGACACGGTAATAAATGGATCAAGTTCAGGTTCGACACGAATAACACGATTAATAGGTACTGTAGATAAAAAATAATTATTTAACGAGTATTATATTCTTA
>CM042185.1:10593350-10607533 GCA_023539305.1 Ilex asprella
CCCAAACCCGACACGTGCCGAAATGACACGACACGAAAAAAACACGGCAAAAAATGACACGATACGAAACTGACCCGACCCGACACGTTTGACACCCCTAGCGATCACCATGAGATCGTTGTGTCACTATATGTGAAAATATACCTAGTTTATGAATGAGCCTTATGAGAATCTGATAGTTAGAGATGTCAAACGTATAGAGTTAAAAAGTTACGTGTTGAGTTAAAGGGGGGACGGGTGAAAAATATGTAAACTCATACACGATACGTTTAATAAATAGGTGAAAAATCTCGACACGAATACAACTTGTTTAACCCGTTTAATTTTAAAAAAATTATATCAACAAATTTTAATACTCCATTTTTTTACTGTCAACTGTACTTACCTTAAAAAGAGGAATTTTTAGTCAAATTTTACATAAAAATCAGACTTGAAGACTAAAAAAAGGCAAGAGACCACTATTTTGTATATGCAAGTAAGCCTTCTCCATCTCTCCTCATTTGCTGATGTGAGACAAAAACAAAAAACATTGGTTTGCCTTTGTCTTTGAACTACTCTCCATCTCCCTTCTTTTTGTCTTTGAACTACTGCTTTACTTTTTTTTTTGTATTGATTTCTTTACTTCTTTTTTTTTTGGCTAATTTTTTAAAATAATTATTAATTTATTATTAGATTAATTTTATTTAAACGGGTAAACGTGTGATAAACGGTTTGAAAAATCTTACCTGAACATGACTCGTTTATTAAACGTTTCTGGAGGGTCAAATCGTTTAACACCTAAACCTGTTTAATTCTTGTCGGTTAATCGTGTTGTGCCTGATTTTGACAGGTCTACTAATAGGTATCAAGAACCTGCATATCTAACTAAATATGAACCATTGAATGAATAATTTGAGTATAACAAGCTCAAATAAGTAGTTCTACAAAGGTAGCGTAGGACATGTTTTATGCTATTTTAATATTATTGAATTGGTGTAGAATTAAATCTTGTCAACAAGTTGACGACAAATGATATTTCAGGTCTTGTACATTATGTTAATTATAATAAAACACCAATTGCATTTATTTATGATATTTTAGGACCAAGAAGCATTTCATTTTCTGCTTTAGGACAAAAGGGGTCCTTATTGACATTAAGGGATCGGATGACACTTAGAGTACTCAACAGATATGTCTTATTCATGTTAAACCGCTTTAGGACCTTTTTGGTATATGTTGTTTGATGGATAAGAATTTTGTTTAATGTATGCTCAATCTGCAGACCGAGATTGTACTTTATTTTTTTGATATCTTTCATCTCAAATTCATTTTTCAAATATTGAACATCTTTTATCAACTCTTCCAAAGTTCTAATTAGTTTTATATCATCAACATATACTACAATGATGAAAAATTCATATTTTAATTTTTTAATATATACACATGAGCATATGAGATTGTTAAAATACCCTTCATTTACTAAGTACTCACTGTGATAGTTATATCACATTCTTCTAAATTATTTCAACCCATACAAGGATCATCTCAGCTTAATTGAGTACATCTGTCTTGGTTTTGATGTGTTTACTTGGGCAATTGCAATACTTCAAAAACTTTCATATAAATATTAGTATCTAATTTTTCATACAAATATGCAATAACAATGTCCATAAAATACATGTGAAGTCTTTCCGAGACTACTAGACTAATACGATACCAAAATATAATTACATCCATTATTAGTGAGTATGTTTCTTCATAATCAATCACGTGTCTCTGCAGGAACCCTTGTGCTACTAGGAGCACTTTGTAACTTATGATTTTATTTTTGTCATTCATTTTTCTTACAAAAACCCATTTATAACTAATAGGTGTTAGGACTATAAGTCCAAAGAGAATCTAATTCTGTTTGAATTACTTTTTGCTACTTTTGTCAATCATGTCATCATCGGCATTCTTCTATTGTGCGTGGTTTCAGATCATTATCATTGAAGATTTTAACAGCCACTGCAAAAAAATATATATATATTACTGATGATAATTTTTGTGCGATCCCACATCTCGCCTGTACATGCATAATTAATAAAAATTTATTCATTTATAGATTTATGCATCTCTTCAAGAGTCTATGTCACTTTAGGGACTATTTTTTTTTCTTCAAAGGATATTATTTGAGATGATGTAAGTGCATCTTTATTCCCTAATTTAACAACTTCTTTAAGAGTTTTATGTGATTGCCCTTTTAATTTCATCTTTTGGAGAACAAAATCTTTTGAACCCATGTATTATCCATGCATCAAGTGTGTAGTTGATGATCCATTTACCACCATGAATTTCTCAATTGTAACATTAATCTTTGTCGAAGTGTTCACAACTGGCGGCAATCGGTAGCTGAGTCTTCATTTTCACTTCTTTATGATGAGAGAGCTGACCTTGAATCCTGTTGTTCTTCCAAGGAATCCATCTTTTATACAACACTTGCCCGAGGGATCTTTGCTTTTCGTTGAGCTCTTGTCCTTTCTGTTGCGTTCAACACTGAAGCTACTATATGTTTGTGATAACACTTGTCTTGCAAACCTTTGCAGCTCTGCATCAGCAAATGCATCAAGTAACTGATTAATAATTCTCTAGAGATGAAGAATCCTTTGCACTTTAGTTTCATATTGGAGAGTGTGGGGATCAAGATGAGCCATAGTTTTTTAAGTCCAAGAACGTTCACGTTGTTCTTTAGCAGGCAGTGGATTTTCTCTCCCTAACGACGGGAATACTATCTCATCAAAATGACAATTTGTAGATATTGTAGTAAAAATATATCCTGTCAAAGATTCAAATTATCTAATGATTGAATGTGAATCATACCCAACATAAATTCCCAATCGAAGTTGTGGACCCATCTTAGTGCATTATGGAGGTGCAATTGAGACATATACAATACAACCAAAATTTCGTAAAGTAGAAATATTTGGTGGTTGATAGAGTACGAAGTGTATTGGAGAGTACCGACAGTAAATAGTTGATCAGATATGAACTAAGGCTGCTGCATGTAATTCTGCATGTCCTTAAGTAAAAATGGACAACTTTATTCTCATAAATAAGGGTCGAGCAATCAACTGTAGTCATTTGATAAAAGCCTCGGCCAAACCATTTTGAATATGGATGTGAGCAAATAGGCGCTCCATATCAATCCCAACCAATAATCATCAAATGTTTGAGACGTAAATTCAATAGCATTATCAAGTTGAATTATCTTAATTGAGTAATATGGAAATTTTGCCCTTAATTGGATTATTTGGGCAAGAAAATGGGCAAAAACAACATTTGAAGTAGATAGTAAAGAAACATGTGACCATCGTGTTGAGGAATCAATAAACCATAAAATATTGAAATGGTTCACATGATGGGTGAATAGGTCCACAAATATCCCTTTGAATTCTTTGTAACAATTTTAGGGATTCAACATTGATTTTTGTGGGAAATAGTCTAATAACCAATTTTCCTTGTGAACAAGCAATACATGAGTAATCACTTGGTAAAAGAATCTTTTGGTTCTTTAAAAGATATTTATGTGAGTTATTGATGATTCGACGAATCATTATTGACCTAGGGTGGCCGAGTTGGTAATACCAAAGTACAAAAGTTTTTGAATTATAGGACTTTTGGCTCATCACATTATTTGATTCAATTATTTTTATGGTTGTACAATATAACCGAGAGGAGAAAGAATGAAGTTTCTCCAATATAAGCTTCAGGCTAGAAACAATTGAAGTAATATAGAAGTATTATCCATTATTATCCTTGATAATCTCAACATAAAATTCAATATGACTTATATCTTTGAAACTTAGCAAATTTCTTCTAAATCTGATTGAATATAAAACATCGTTGATATGAATTTTTGTTCCATTTGGTAACTTGATAATAGCTCTTCTAGAGCCTTTAATCAGGTTTACAAAACTTGATATTGTATTTATATTAGTTTCGACTAATATTAAGTTGGAGAAAACTCTTTTATGTCAAAGGATTGTGTGGGTTGTGCCACTGTCTATTAGACATGTATTTTACCATTTAGTTTAGAGTTGAACAATTGGTAAATAAGGTCCATTCTTTTTCCTTCATAAAAACAAAGTCACAATAAACTTAAATTGAAAGAAAACATCTAAAAATAAAGGAAATGCATGCTTAACAGCTAAGAAAAGATATTACAATAAGGAAAATAACACTAATCGAAGTGGACATTTCCATCACCGATCAAATAATCAATTTTTCCATTAGGATCGGCAAAGAAATAAGAAAACATCGAGGTGAGTAATGTTAATTGGATTTACAACATCAAGACAAGTAAGGTCCATTGGCTCACGATGATCAATGAAATTTGTTTCAATTTTTTTTCCTTTCTTTTTTATTGATGTCTGGTAAAGGTCCACCAAATGTTTGAACGTACGACAGGTACGTGATCAATGTCCTTTCATACCACACTTATAACAAAAAAATTCATAGTTCTTGGGTGGTTTATTCAGCAACTTCCCTTTGTGTAGTTTTGTCTTTTTGTTTGTCCACTTCTGGTGGTGAGGTGTGCCGTTATGATCACAGTATTAATTATCATTTTGACTATGCCCACGTTTATTATCACGACCATGGTATGAGGTGACATTCGCTTAAGGAAATGTTGTAAAACCGATCAAGTGAGATTCCTGGTTTTTCATCAAAATTTCATTATTTTGTTCAGCCATAAGAAAACATGATATCAGGTCAGAGTATTTAGTGAACATACGGTCTCTATGTTGCTAATTCAAGAGCACATTAGAGGCATGGATGTTGAAATTTGTTTGCTCTAAAATGTCTTTATCAGTAATTGTTTCTCCACATAGTGTCAATTATGAGTTGACCTTGAATATTATTGAGTTATAATCACTCCCCTTTTTAAAATTTTGCAACATCGGGAGCATTCATTCATGCCAAGCATTTGAGAGTATAACGATTTTTTGGTGGTCATACTGTTTCTTTAATTTATTCCAAAGGACAACAACATTCTTTTCTGTGAGATCTTCTTTTTTCAATCCTTCATGAAGATGTTGGTAAAAGAATATCATTGCCTTTGCACTATTTTGTAGGGAAACGTAATTTCCTTCTTCGATAATATTACCAAAATTTATAGTTGTCAAGCAAATTATAGCCTCAAGAATCCAAGAAAAATAGTTGCTATCCAAAATGTCAAGAGCGACAATCTCAAGTGTGATGAAGTTCGACATGGTCTAAATATAATAAAAAAATAGCATATTTAGGATTAAAAAAAATATAATTTAGATTCAAATAAATAAACATCTAAACACTTAAGGATCACATAAACAAAACATTAGAAAGTTACCATCTTCTTCTTCTTTTTTTATGTCAACACGTAACTGGTCAAAAGTCTTACTACTGAAAAATGAGGTTATGTAATTACCAAGAGAAAAAAAATGATGGCCATACAAGTGTACTAGTTTACAAGTACTACTAATTAAAAACTCAAGCGATTAGTGCAATAGTAATTGACATGATAAAATTTATGTAAATAATCAAAGAACTATTGACTTTGTGGCCTTTTTGGCACAAAGCCTTTAATGTGGCCAGAAAATTTTGGCAAGCAAGCCATGACAAGGCTATTGCATGAACATAGGAGGTTCCATCATTTGAAAAAATGATTAGCAGAAGTGATGGGCATAGGTCGGCTACATATGTGGGCTACGCAAGGAAAAATTGGCTTAGGCGTGGATGCGCTATTCAGGTGCAGATTTGTAATGATATGAAGCTTTGTCCATTTCCTCTCCAAATTTCCTAAATAAAAGGAGGTCCTAGCAGAAGTTAAGCATCATAAAATTGAATGCTCAAATATTTGAGAGTTACGAGTTCTCCTCAGTGATATCAGGTATCAATTTGAGTGTTATCAGATTTGTGAGTGATACCAGTGAGATATTAGAGTTATCCTATTTTGTTGTTGGAGTGAGTACTTATGAGATTTGGAACCATTGTTCTTGTACTCTCTGTGTACTCCAAATAATGAAACCATCCGATTGTTGCTGTTGTAGATGTAAACAATTGCCGAACCACGTAAATTATTTTGTCTTGTGTGATTATTCTTTTATTTTTTCACTTGAGTGCGAGTGTCAATATTGGTTCAAATGGACCTTTGGTTCAATGATACTCCTTATTTTGCAAAGACTTTACCTTCCTGAGATCAAAGTTTCAAGTCCCCCTCCTGATTAGCACAAAATATTGCATATTTTATGTGTTCTTACATCCCTTTTACACTGGCTTTTTGCGGTTAAAATGAGCGAAATTGCACTATTTGAACTATTAGCGGAGTTTCGGTGTGTTTTGAGAGAAAAGGGGTTAAATGATGATAGTTAAGCGCTCTCATGGTGCTCAAGATGAATGAAGTTGAGTTTGAGGCTTGATGAGAGCTCAGGAGGTGAAGGATTCAAGAAATCAGCAAAATAAGGAAAAACCTACCGGTAGGTTTTAGCTACTGGATCTGCACCTACCGCCAAATCTACTGGCATTTTTTGCTTACTGAAGTGCAACCCCCATAGGTTTTCATCGACCTGCCGATAAGTTTTATTGAAAATTGCCAAATTTTGCATGTCAAGCTTTGTAGCCTTGGGGGTCCCACTAAGCACATTCCCACTTGTCCCTGACACTCTTTACACATTGGACATCCTTTCCTTAACCTACATTGGACTTTTGGAGCTTTGGACATTAATGAGGAGAAAGGAGAAAGAAGATGTTGGGTGTGTAGGCAAAGCCTATACCAACCCATTCTTTTTAGCCCCTATGGATGAAGATCACATCACACAACTAAGGGACACTCCATGGACATTTTTGGGAAGAAAATGACTCCATTATTCAACATTATTCCATATACATTGTAATATATAGAGAGAAAGAGAGTCCAAGAAATAAGATGAATAATGCTGGAGAGAGAAGCAAAGATTTTTGCATTTTCTTCCACACATTATCTTGTAATTTATTCGGAGAATCTTCTAAGCTTGGTTTGAAGTCTTTAATGCCATTTATTGCAAGTTTCTTTCAAGTTTAGTCTCTCATTTAAACTTTCACCATTAATGCACTCATTGTTCTTCATTTCTTAGTTTCAAAATGGATATTCAATGCACTCTCTTTTAGTTTATGTTTTATTGCATTAATTTAGCTAAAATCTTCATTACTCTACAATGTCTTTCCATCACATTATTGTCTTTCCTTTAAGCATTAGTAACTAAGTCTTTAAATTGGCTAATTCAAGCGAGACCTCCTATTGGGTATGTCATTTCAACTCATTTTCTTTCCTCTCCTCGGTGTATGATAGTTCGGTTTGACTGGGTTAAGTGTGGACATGGTTGTGAGTCTTTGATATCCTGTAGACTTGTCACGGGTTATGTTTGGATCATCACTTCCATCTTATCCCTCGCTTCCTACAAATCAATCGTTCATCTGTGCACCATTAAAGAAAGGTTTCGAATTGACTTGACATTCTAATTGGAGTGAACCTTTTGGATTAGCCAACACTTGTTTCCCATTTTATTTTCATCAAAATATAAATTACAAACCAAATTTCAACAACAAATGATTTTACATTTTACCCTTTTTACCAAAATCACCTTCAACACAATTCACCTCCTTCCCTGAGAAGACGGCCTTGGAATACAATTTCAAGTAAAACACGACACGCAAAAGTCTTCTTGTGCTTGAGAAGCATTTTTGTATACATGCACACATTTTACACTTCATTTATCCATCATTCTATTGCCCTTTTTGTTGACATCATTCCAATAAAGAGTGACACTCCCCTTCACACATACACCATATACATATTCGAGGGTGATGTCCGGAGACTAGGAAAAACTACAACGTTTTTTATCGAGCCCCTCCCCCCCTCCCCCTTCCTCTCCCACTCCCAAAAAAAAGGTGTCAATATTGGTTCAAATTCGATTTCTAGGATAATTTTTGTAACAAATAGGTATCACAAGTCTGGTTATTATTTATATACGAGTACTGTTCATACAAAAATTAATTTTATTCCATAGAGGATTAAGTTAAGTTATTCTCATTGGGAAAGAGGAAACCCAAAAGAGAGAGGAAGAGAGTTAAAGGTGGATTTGGAAATGTGGGTATAACCAAGTCTGACAATTGTACACATAATGCGCTAAATTGACCCAAATTTAACTCGTTTGTATTTAGTATTAACTGATTTGGGTGTTAAATGGGTGGATTCATCAAATCTATCAAGTAATTGGCTTGACACCAACCATGCTATATACTACTTAAACACGCACGAAAACCAAAGTTAGATCAACAAAACAAAAAAAAATAGAGAAGTTAACAACTCTCAAGGTAATCATGATTTATTCATACAATTAGCATCAACACTAGAAGCTCAAAGTTCTATTGACCTTATAAAAAATTACCTTTGTCAATGCTTTTTTCAAGTAAAAATTAAAATTTCATCAAAAAGGAGAAAAAATGTTAAGGCATAGTTTGGGAAAAGTGATCTAGATGCCTTGGTTTGCATATCACTAACATAGGTTACAGTTACACGAATAGAATAATGGAAAAGGGAACATAAAAAAAACAAACGCGACATAAGAAAAGTATTTGAAAACAAAACAAAAAAGTACTTAAGAAAAATGTTATCAAATGCTACTTATTTGTTCATAATGTAATTCATCTTCGAGCAAATAATAAACAACAATAAGTAATAATTAAAATAACATTGTGAAGAACCATCTTCTTGAGAGCAAAATTAATCCTTCATAAAGGTGACCAACCATGATTTTTGTGCCAAATAAATACACAATATTTTTTTTTTATTTTTTAAATTTCCATGCATTTCTCCCGAAAGATAAGAATAAGTTGTAGTGGCACAGGCAGCAAGCTAAGCCCCAAGCTTTATAGATACCATTGCTTGTTTGGAATCCATCTTTCTCCTTTATGGATAGATTCTTTTTAGGGAAAATTACAGATAAATGAAGTCCTATTCTTGATATTTTATTTTCCCTACAAACATCCTTTTTTGGTAATTTTTCCTAACCTAAATTTCATTATATTTCAATTTTATCCTTACCCGTTAATTACCAAAACTTTTTTATTCTTTTGCATTCTTAGGATTAATTAATAGAATATTGTAGATTCTACATCGATATTAATTTAAGCTAATTCTTACCAAAATCATAATCAATTAATTTATACTGGATTTAAAATGATTAAGTGAAGGATTTATTTTAGTTATTGTTTTTGAATCAATAGCGATATTAAAATAGAATTAATTGGAAAAAATTATCGATATAGTTTTTTTAAACCTTTCTTATTTTATTAAATAATCAACAAATATTGTCTTAGATTTTTAGATTGGGTACCCCAATGAGATAAGAAAATAAGAAAATGTGGACTTTCTTTGGGTCATGTCATGAAGTTTATGTTAGCCGAGTTTTTTTTTTTTTATGGGATTTCGATGTTAATTTTGTGAGTAAGGAATTTTTGTCCTCTTAATTGAATTTAAGAATGCAAAAGAATAAAAGAGAATTTGGTTATTAAAAGGTAAGGATAAAATTTAGGACTTAATTGATGTAAAATATCAAAAATATGATTTCATTGATATGAAACAAAAACAATAGGACTTAATTAATTTTTATGGAGAAAAATAATACTTATTAATAATTTTTCCTTCTTTCTATTAGCATTCAAATATTGTTAACGTTGACGAGCTCAATGGATTTAAGTTTGGCTACCCCATTAGGTTATCCATCACTTATTTCTCCCAGACCCGTTATAAGCTGAAGCCTTATGTATAAGTTTTGAAAAATAATCCTTTAATATATAGAGTATTCCTTATGTATTCAAAAAACTTAGAGACTCTATACTTAATTACCAAATGAGGATTTAATCATATGGATGAGTGTTGATCTTGCAAACGAATGCACTTGCTTGAATGAGATGACCACGGGTAATTATGTGTTATTTATTTAACTTTCTAAGCACACGTCTTTGGATATGTGATTACAATGTAAATTCAGAATATATACAATCATTTACAAATCACACACATAGATTAAATCACTCATAACTTAAGCTTAAATGTCAAGATATTGAATGAAAACGACCATATGACATATACTTTGTTCAAAAATATTGGCTGAGTTTTTAGTTAAAAAGTGATATGACTACTTTATTTATGGTGGAATTATAGGTAATGACATTTTTTTTTTCTAAGCCCTTTTTTTTATGTCCCTTCGGAAATACCCGATAAAATTAAAAGGATACAAAAAAATTTAATGACATATAAACAAGAATAATACGCACAAATCGAAGAATGATGATTTTTCTTCTTTCTAATGGTGGCTTGACTAAGCCCTATTATTATGCTGCTATCTCTCTCTGTTGGTAGCCTATTAAGAAAATCAAAGAACAATAGTTGTCAAGAAAAGGATTGAGAGGGAAAGAGAGGGATGGAGACATTTAAAAAATGTATGGGATCCACGCAAGCTGATGTAGAAATATTGGACTTTGAACACAAATTAGATTTCATTTAAATGTATTACAGAATTTTTTATTAAAAAAAAAAATTGACAGAAAGTGTATTATAAGATACTCAATTCCACTGCATGATATGAACGTTTTGTACGCCATCTCGTTTGAAGTCCAACTTGCAAAATCAGCAAAGCAAAAGTGATTCCTATACTACACAAAAGCTAATTAACTCAGTTAATACGTGATTATAAATGAGTCGGGTATTAGTTAAACATGTTTATAAACGACTATGAGTGAGTCAAATATCAATTAAACAAATCATTACTCAATACAACTATACGAACTCAAACATAATACAATCCACCGCCGGCCCACTTGTAAGAATGTTGGTGCCATCAGCCTACCATCTTTGTTATTCTTATATGTCAACAAACTCCACTGCAATGTTTGAAAAGTGTCCAGTAATGTCCATTCTTTTTTGTCTTCCTAGGTTTCAACCATTAATTTCCAGGTCAAAGTTCTCTGCATTTGGATACTATAAGGTTCAATCTACCATGAATATTATTGAAAATTAGGCCACACTACCTGCACATGCACTCCATAACGTGAACATTTTGGAGCCATAGATTCAGCTGTCTGATAAGGGCCATCCTGTGTTTTTGGTCAGATGATCCAAGGTTGAAACACTTCAATTGAGGCTAACATAATCGTACAATTAGTTATTGTGTTAAAATTTTGTAAACCCATGTTTGGTAATTTATAATTATGTATTGTCTGATTCATATCATGTTAGATTTGTGCTGAACAATATAAGCAATGTTTAGTCGGGTTCGTGTCGAGATATCTATTTGAAGGTTTTGACATAGTCACCCGTATACCTTTCCAGCACAATAATGCTAACCCTAAAACCACAAGCTTTATATTGATTTTCATTTAAATTTGTAAATCGTGCATAGAATAGCTAGAATCTCACTTGATAAAGTCTTCCAAATGCCAACATGAAATAATCACTCGTTATTTTAAAGAATTTAGATGGGAAGTTTTATTGGGATATAATCTCGAGATTTCAAGTTCAACTCTTGTCTGATCAGTTTGCTTGAGGTGTATATAGTTTTCTTGTGATTATGTAAGTTCATAATTTACGTGTTATTTTGTTATTTATGAATCAAAAATACATAAAGCTTAAAGACGATACTTTAATACGTCAACAAAACACATAAAAGAAAAAAGAATAGATGAGTACTAAATGGTTTTTGGATAATGACTTGAAACTTTTGTAATGGTAAATCTACGTGTATAAGTAGTAGTAGGAAGCAAAGCTTTTATGCATTGCCTCGAGACACAGAAAGATGAATCAAAAGGCAGCAGCTAAAGCATCAACCTTATAAAGCACAGACCTTATCTTTATCTAGAGAAAAAAGCATCCAATTCATACTTGTAAAATGAAAAAAAAAATCGTATATATGTGATAAAGTTGGAATAATAATAATAATAATAAATCTAAAGAAAGTTTTTGAATTTGTGATGATAATTAAAAACCGAAAGATAACATATTTTGTGCATAGGTGAAGTCTCTCGACTATATGTGTTGCTGGCGATCATAACATATTTGAATTAATATATTGTCTATTTGTTACCTAGTCAAGTTAATTTGGATGATAACGTTTTGATGGTTGATATGTCGAGATTCTTGGCATGCGAATTTTGTAAAGGGTACCCTGATTGACGTAAAGAGAGTGTTATTAGTTGATACCTAAAATATTTTGTTGTATATCATCAAACTAATCCATTCAAATATCTTATTTCGATAAATTAAAAAAGAAAAAATAAAAGAAGACTATATGGCATCAACAACACAAATAAACCTACTTTAACTTTCTTTTTCCAATCCCTACGTGCACATTTAGCTTACGATTGAAAAGTAAATAAGAATAATTTTTTTTTAACTAGGAAAAGGGGAGAGAGATAACTAGTAGCTAGTAATCCTCTCAGGATGTGATCATGAGGGTTCTTTCACTGTATAATGTCCAATTCGAGTAATAACTGTTAACTCGAAAGGATAGACCGTCACCACAATAGTACCAAAGCTGAACTACAATCCGTTTTTCTCCCGTGAATCGAATCATGCTCAATAATTATATGAGAGTTAATGACAATCTTGAATAGGTACAACTTACCACTAGACTACCAGTTCGGATGATAAATAAAAGATTCAAAGCAACGAAATTGGGAAAGGGGAAAAAAACAGGAAATTCCCAAATTGAAAGTTAGTTATAATCAATTTAAAATGTGGGTTTGAATTTTGGGGTTGTGTGAGATTTAAGTCCAACCTTTATATCCTCGAAAAGGTATGTTCTTTGTGTGAAGTGGGTGAAACGTCTACACTTTTTTGATTTAAATATCTTAGGCATCTTCTAATAGTACAAAATTGTTATCTGTCGGAAACAAAATTGATGGATGTTATGTCATGCTTAAATCTAAAGATTACTAGGAATCTTTTCATGCAAAGTATTCTCATTAGTAATAATTGAAAATTTTTAATTAGTAAATTCTATTTCTTCTCTACTGTGGAGAGACACGATTGATATGGATGGTTGAGGGTCTGTTACAATTTGGAAAAAAGAAAAAAATCTAAGTTTTTCATGAGTTTGGTTAGAAGAAAATGAATCATTGATAGACAAATAAACATGGTATTGGTATTTCAAATCCAATCAATTTTTTTCCTGCAAAAATACAAAAATTACCCATAACGCGGTGGTATATAGTTTTAATCTTCAATTTACCCTCTCTCCAATGATTATAATTTCAACAATTGTTTCTACTCTAAAACTTCTGCATGGTATTTTAAAAGTTCTAAGCTCGTTGAATTTCTACGTAATCTTCTCTCTTTTGAAACATAGTTTAAGACTAATAAAATTTTGTGAGAAACTAATTGTGGATGCAATACTTGTTCATTAGCATGTTGGGGGCGATGAAAAAATCTAAAGGCAATTTCGACAAGTAAATCAAACTTATTAATTTTTGGGGTTAATTGCATTGGAGGCTCGTAAAGTATGAGATTTGTCTCATTTTGATCCTTAATTTTTCAATTGTATCATTTTGGTCCCAAAAATACTGAATATGTTTTTATCTAGTCGCTCAAGTAGACAACGTTTAGATTGCTAATAATTTTTTTGTCATAAATTTGTCATGCGATACCTAAATATGGACAAAAAATAATTTTGATAGCTCTGACAAAATATGTGTAATATGAGTAATTTTTTTACTAAAATTGGGATAGTTAGTGATCAAAATTGTGTAATTTAGGTAGCTATTTAACCAAAATTTGAGTAAAAATTTGGTCAAGAGTTATCTAAATTATTTTTTTGTCCATATTTAAGTATTATGTGACAAGTTTGTAATAAAAAATCGTTAGTAATTTTGATGTTGTCTGCTTGAAGAATCATATAGAAACATATTCAATACTTCAGTGACCAAAATGATGCAAATGAAACATTGGGAACAAAACTAAACAAATTTATACTTTGGGGACCTCCTATATAATTAACCCTAATTTTTTCATGAATGTCATTCTTATTTATTTATTTATTTTTTTGCTGCCAAAGTAAAATGAAAAATAGTAGTAAAACAATATTTATTTAAGACATGCCCAAATCAATTATTTTGGTTAAATAAGACGAGAAATTTAGGCATGTAAATTCCCC
>CM042185.1:10607933-10641921 GCA_023539305.1 Ilex asprella
AGATTTTCAAACTACAAAGAAAAATTGTCTTATAATTCTTTACACTGTCTATTTCTAACTAAATGAAATAGAGGTCAAATTCATGTATAATTAGATTTGTCAATAATGTTGATTGAGACGAGTTTATGTCGTATTTTAGTGGATTCGTATAAAAAATTATTTCACTCATATCCGATTCATGTCTAAAAAATTATTTCATATAGAGTACATGTTGTATATATTTCGTATATAATCGATATATAAACGAATCGTGTCGTGTATTTTTTTTTATTGTTTCACTCATATATGATTTATTTATTAATAATGTCGCGTCGTGTTCACTTGTTTACAAAAAGAGTGGTTTAAAGAAGACCCAAATCTTTTAATTTTATATCGTATTCATATCATATTTAATAAATTGTGTCATATTTTGATAGCTGATGTATATTGTGTTTTTCAGTTTATTACTTCTATTTTTTTTTCCAATTTCGTTTTATGTCATTCTTTATCTTTCTTATCCAATGGGCCCGAAGTGTGCATGACACAGTGGCGTGAGTCGTATCCACTTGCCCCGTAACATCAAGTGTAAGCCCAAACATCTCATTTGGGTTTGAGATTGCGAGTCCAATCCTATGATCTGCTTGCTCTTTTTTTTTTTCAATCGTCAAGAGTAAGTGTGTTAAACGTGTCGAATTAAACAGATGACTAGTAAAAAATATGTAAATTCATACACGATATGTTTAATAAACGGATAACAAATTTTAACACGAATACGACCCGTTTAATAAACAAGTAACACAACAAGACTCATTTAACCCATTTAATTTTTAAAAAAATTATATCAACAATTTTAATATACCAACTTTTTTACTGTCAATTGTGTTTACCTCAAAAAATAGGATTTTTTAGCCAAATTTCACATAAAAATTAGACTTGAAGGCTAAAAAAAAACCAAGTGACAACTATCTTTTATAGGCCAGACAGCTCTCTCCATTTCACCTCATTTGTCAGTGTGAGACAAAAATAAAAAAAAGTTAATTTGCTTTATTTCATGAACTGCTCTCCATTTCTCCTCATTTGTTTTTGAACTATTATTTTATTTTTGGTTAATTTTTTAAAATAATTATTAATTTATTATTATATTAATTTTATTTAAACGAGTAAATATGCGATAAATGGTTTAACAGATCTCACTCGAACACAACCCGTTTTATTAAACGTATTTGACGCCAACTTGTTTATTACTCAAACTCGTTAAGATCTCACCTAAACCCGCTTAATTCGCATCAGTTAATCGTATCGTGTCAAATTTTGACAGACCTAGTCAAGAGTGTTCTTATTAGTTTATGTACACTTCAATTAATTCTCTCTTTAGTCCGGTCAAAGGCAAGCTACCCACGTTAAAATTAAGATATTCACGAGAAATAATTCTCTCATAGCATAGCTGTAAAAAATTACCAAAATTCAAAATCCAGATTTATTATCGAATTAAAACTAGAGGAACTTGTAAAGAATGCTTGTAAAATATACATGATCATATCATATTATCCATTTGACTTGTTTTTTTTTTTTTTTTTATCTTAATTGGATATTGAGTAAAAGTGGGTTTGTTCTATTGCTTAGAAAGTATAAATCCTAAACATAAGTTAAATCAATCCCTAGAAAAAAGTCCAGTATTACCAAGCGCATAAGAAGTTTTCCTCTGATTATATTCTTCAATCTTAGATTTTTTTATTTTGTATTTTATCAATTGTAATACATTTACCTATATATATTATATTAATAGAACTAATTATAGAAAAAGGGTTTGAAAAATCTTCCCCCTTATTTTCTTAACTTTTAATTTTTTATTAATTTATTAAAAATAAAATTTTATTCAATTGCTTTTTGCCATCTATCAAATGTAACAAATCCTCTACCTCCACTTATTAACCACCACTCAGTTAAAAAAATTTCCTATAATTTTTTTGTAATTCATTATCCCATAGTTTAAGTGATGAGAGTAGAAAAATCAGGAGGAGTGGAAAAAAAGTTATAAATTTCCTTGAAAAATCATTAAAAAAAAAGGCAAAAAACCATTTCCCTTCTTAAAAGATTTTTAAATTTTAATTGCATTGTGAAATATTAAAATTATTTGAAAGATAGCAATGTGATTTTTTTAAAAAAATATGCAATTGAGTACAAAACTCTCATGTAAAATACTTAATATTGAGTAGTAAATAAATAATCATGTACAAAAATAAAAAATAGAATAAAATAATTGTCGAACAAAGCAACAACGGTTTAATTTGGACCAATTTGATACTTTATTTAAATTATTAAGGGTGCAATCAAGGAGCTTAGTAGAGGTTAGTGATTGACGTATGTTCAAATCTCATCGTCCGACTCCTTGTAATAATGTCTGTCTAAAAAAAATAAGGAGCTTAAATCTTGTAGGGATTAAATTGAAAATTTGAAGAAGTTTCATGGTGCAAAATGTAATTCAACTAAAAATAAAAAACAAAAACCAGGCTCGGACAATGCTGTATATTCAAAGTAGGCTCGGAATTTGATTCGGGAAGTCCTGCGCTGTCCAGACGTCCGTCGCTCTTCAGTCTTCATTTCCCTCCGTTTCCACTTTCAAGCGTACTCTGCATCTAATGAAAACACCCACCCACCCACCCACCCACACACATTACAGTTACAGATAGGAAGGGACGGAGCTTGAAATCTCGAATTTTGAAGGGAGAGAGAGGGAGGGAGGGGGGATCTTAGAGAGAGCGAGAGAGAGAGAGTTTTGTGGATTTGAGCAATGGAAGATTTCTTGGTTCTGGATTCAGAGAACAGCAAAATCGCGGGAGGTAAACTTTCGCGTTTCCCCAGTTCTCTTCATATGTTAAATTCCATTTCTCGCTTTCATTGACTCCTTACATTGCAGGGTTTATATTTGAGGTTAATTGGGACTTATCTATGTCCTGTTCTTCGTATAATGTACATTTAACTGTAATTATATGTTAAAAAGCCATTTCTTTTGTATCGAATTGGGGGATTTAGGGTTGTTTTTGTTTATATTTCCTTGTGTGATTTTTGTTACTTTTCACGTAATTGAAACTTGCATATCTCAATGTACTTGTTGAATTGTCTAACGAAATCTCAAATGTAGCTTATTTGAAGTTTAATTATCTAGGACGCATTAGAGTTTTGATATTTTGGTGGTTACTCTTGTGATTTGGCAAATGTTAGATTAATTGAGGCTTGTCCACTTCATTGTTCTTGCACATTAGTTTTTTGGTACCCTTGCTTTCCAGCAAGTAGGTTGTTTTGGGACTCTTAATTATTCTGGGCTGAGGATTAATATGATTGTCTGTGCAGAGATGCTCTAAATGCTGTGTTTGGTAGCATGAATTCCAAGCCTTGGAATTGGAATTGAAGACCATATTAATTTAAATTCTAAACTAGGTTTTTGCCAATACCAATTCCTTCTTGTGGATTCATTCCCCCAAATTCAGCCAAGAGTTCTTTCTGTATGCATTTTTTATTCTAGTTTTCTGGTTGGGTGAGGCTTATATATCCCCGACATCTTGTATGACTATCCCATTAATGCTTGTAATTTATTTTTTGTAAATTAGTTTATCTGCCGCCCCTGTGGCTTTTGAATCAGTGTTTATTGAATGACAATGAGACTTGGTTCCGATATCAGAGAAACCTAAACTAGACAAAACGACGAAGGGTCCTACTGGGAATGTGGCAAGGAAGAAGCTTTCCGACATAAGCAATTTGCCTCAGCAGCCTAAACCCTCGACCCAAAAGGATAACTCACAGACTATAACCATGACCAGTAAAGAATATATTGACCAGCTAAAGAAGGTACATATCTAGTGTTGACACTCTTCTTTTTTCTTCATTTTTTCCATTGTTTCATGTTGTTCATATTCTAGTTTAATGTGTTTCCTTGAAACTGTTCAGGAAAATATGTCGTTGACGAAACTTGTAGTAGAGAGAAAGTATCCTTCTGTGATCAATTTGCTTTGCTTTGTAGTGAGACATCTTTAGAGGACATAACTTGAATGAGTTATCTCCAAATTGGTATTTTTCCCTGTTTCTGGTTTTTCTTAACCATGCTTGACAGCAAAATCATTGAATTGAGTGGAATTGAGCTTCAGAAACTGAGGGTCAATTTGCAGAAAGTGATGCAACAGAATTTGCAGCTTGCTCAAACCAACAGTCAGATGCTGGCGGTATGTTTTCCTCACCTATGCTAGATAGTCAATGATTTGTTTGAGTTTTTTGCAATTTTTTTTTTAGAAATATTGATATTAATGACATAGATTATATTGTTCCTTAATCTTGCAGGAACTAAATTCAGGTAAAGATAGGGTAAGTTCTCACTCAAAAACAAGGCAAGATGTTGTTGTATGGCTGAGTTTTGGTTTTGGCTGTGACCATGTCTATAGTTTTATTTATTTATGATTGACACTCGGTTAATTTCAGCTGAAAGCACTACATCACGAGCTTGGTTGCAAAAATTGTTTGCTTAAAGCAAAAGAGTTGGTGTTAAAGGTTCATTTAGATATTATTTCTTCTGTGACCGCTAGCCCGGTAAGGCTCTCATATTATTTATTTTTGACTAATGCCCAGTTGTTGTTTTGCCAGGAGAAAGCAAACGCAAAAGCAAGAACAAAAACATGTCAAAAGATTGACTGTGAGACTGAGGTATATAAGTTGATCCCGTGGTCATTTACAATAAAAGTAGGTCAAAGAGGTTATTTGATTGACATCCTTTTTATGCGTGCATTGTACGCTTTCACTGTCTGAAGGTGAAAGTAAGCAAGTGTGAGGAAGCTCAGGAGTATGCGCAAGCAGATAGAGATGACAATAAACCTTGTACTACCAACAGAAGGCGGCAATCAAAAAGTCAGCATAATTACTGCAGTAGGACTAGGAAATTAATTTGAAATCTAGACAGTGCTTTGCTTTGGTAACCTTCTGTTCTGGTTACGTGTAGGTTTTGACCCTTCTCCTGTCAAACAAAGTCATGCTAAGGAGGATGCTGAAAGCAAAAGGTTTCTGTGCTTGTTATGTCACCTTGGTCATGTTTCCTGCAGTTTTTTTAATAATTAAAGCGGCTTCCTAAAATCAGTTTTTCAAAAACATCTTCCTGCCTTTTTTGTGTTGCCTTGACAGGCTGTGTGTGAGAAGGCAATCTGCTAGATTCAAATCTGAAGAATCAAAACCTACCGAAGACTTCTTTGAGATAGATGAAGCCAAATTGCCTGAATGTCCTTCACGTGATGATCAAATGCTGGAAGATGGTTCAGCTACCATGCCTTCATTAGTCAAAACAGAGGATAAAGATGAGAGTTCTGCCCCAATGTATAAACCCCAAGAAATTGGAAGATCATCTATAGGAAGGCCATTGCGCCAGGCAGCCAAGAAGGTTCAGTCATACAAGGAAACTCCCGTTAATGTGAAAATGCGCAGACCTGAATAAGCCTGATCTTTTTGACACAAATCTTTGTATGGTTGGGGCAAGTTGCTGCAGAGTGCCGAAGTATCAAATTCTTCATTACTTAAGCTGTTATGCTCCTTGCAAGCAACATTTGTGTGCTTTTTGATCAATCTTTTGAGCACCTCGGAGTTTGACTGCTAACTCACTATAATATCTGAAACTTGACTATATTCTCTCTTTATCATCTGCGGGATGATGACAAAGGAAATGTATGTGATTGAGCTGTGTTGATCAACCTAGGCTTTGTGACTCATACTTGCTGTGTGTGTGTTATCTGTTGTGTTTTTACGAGTTTACATGTTGAATGGTTCAGTTTTCATATTCCTTCTTCCTTGTATACATACAGAATCAAACACAGTGTTGAATGTCTCGTTTCCCTCTTTTTTTCTTTTTTGTTTTTGGAAGCAAAAGTACTGTTTATCAATTTTTCCCTCTAAAGCTATAGGAAAAGGAATGCTGAGCAAGTAAAAGCATTATCACATTGTGTAATTTGAAACACATTGTTAATTGAAGGGGGAAAACAGGTGATCAGATTAAAGGATACCATATTGTGTGAGAGACTCTTTTCGCTTCTGGATCCGAAAATATTTACATGTAAGCAATCATATCTTGTGTGCGAAAAAACTATTTATGACTCGAACTTATAACATTCATATAACAATAGAGCAATTTTATTGATACTTCAAATTTATGTCCTTCAAATGGATCAAGTCAAATGGATGATTGGATCATAATCGGCCTTGGAATCCTTAAAATCTTAATATCCGACAGGTTACTGATACACTATTATACATTCATAAAAAGATACTACCTTTTATATATTGTTTGCTCTTAGGTTAACTATATGCCATTTGAGTGATTTTGATGAAAAAAATGCTCAATATGGAAAACTAGCTTGTAATGAGGAGCAGGAATATGACTGTCATTTCTTGATCTGCATTAACAATTTTTGGACCATCATTGGGCTATTCAATCATAATCATCATAGAAACACCGGACCTATACGAGAAACACAGCTCTATGGAGGTAGCTTGTGGAAAACTGTAAACTTTGATGTCTTAAAGTGTAAGTTTTAATGTGCCAGACCCAAGGGTCCAAGTCAAGTTATAAGTCTAATCTGAATAAAGAATCCACCTAGACGAGATTTAGTGAATCCAACACAAAAGAGGTCCGCGTCTAGTCAAGCTCATCAGGGTTCGAGGAGCTACATCACTACGGAGTAAGCAAGGTCATCCAAACAGTTTCATCCACGCCACCTTAAAAAAAGTCGACCACCACGTCATCCTTTGACCTGGTGTTGAGGAGAGCCTCGCAACAACCTCATCTATTACGAAGATGACGCCACCTCCATCAAATTAGTCTTTTAGTTACTGATAAACTACCTCAATCTGTTAGTAGGTGACTATAAAATGTAAGTCTCGCCTACACATGGGGGCATTTGATATCTCTCACATCTTGTATCTCACATGAGCTCTCATTGCTCTCCACACTCTTACATAAATAAAACACCCCGGCAATCAAAGCCCTTCATAGTGGACGTACGTCACCTTGATCGAACCACTTAAATTGTGTGTTGCTTGTGTTGAATTTTCTCTGTATTTTAATACCTGCATTAATTACTGATCACTTGATCGGTGGTGCATAAAATCAATTTGTGTATCATCAGTTTGACGCCATTTGTGGGAACGATAAAATTCTCACCTAAGTACTTTTCTTGTTGTACCTATGACGATCACCACCAGATTCATGAATCAACCTGAAGATAATCCACCATGAGAAGAGGAGGATGCTCCTCCACCAACCAATCATGTTTCAAATGCATAGCAGATACTGGAGATAATGCAACAGCTTGTAGCTCAGAATCAACAGATCCTGTAACTAATGCTCGCTAAATAACAAGGAGGAGCACAACCCAGAGGACCTCAAGCCTGAGGAGCTCAACGCCCTGGACGTCAAGGAGCTCCCCACTTGGGCGCCCCATATAGGGGAGTCCCCCACTAGAACCACGAGGCACCTCCACCTCCTCTTCAAGCTCCCTCTTCTCATGGTGGAGACCCTCATTTCCAAGAGGATGAGGGCAAAAACCAAAGCGTGGAGCATGAGAGTCATTTCCACGACAATTTCAAAAGAGCTCCCAACCATTGGAACGAAAAAATCAAAGAAGTGCAGAATCAGCTAGGCGACGTCTTCAACGCCATGAAGGCGCAAAGACCAAAAACTGTTGACTACCTCGTTAGGTGCACTAACACACCTTTCGTATCCAATGTGGCAAATTATCCACTTCCCCAGAAATTCAGAATGCCATTGGTGGAAGCGTTTGAAGAAACAAAAGACCTACTAGATCACCTCGACACCTATAAGTCCTTGATGTAGCTGCACAATGTTCCTGACAAAATCACGTGCAGAGTCTTTCCAACAACCCTAAAGGGGTCTGCCACAAAGTGGTTCGCCAAGCTCATCCTGGCCTCCATAGGCTCCTTTGCTGAATTAAGCAGATTTTTTGTGGCAGATTTCATTGGTGAACGTTGTCACCAGAAGCCTGCCACCCACATGCTCAGTATAAAACAGGACCCCTAAGGAGTTACCTCACTCGTTTTAATGAGGAGGTCCTCCATATTGAGGAGCCCGATGACAAGGTCACCATGATCACTTTCTTGGAAGACCTATACTCATTTAGCTTCTTCTTCTCAATGACGAAACACCCACAAAACAGCATGCCAGAATTGTGGGCAAAAGCTCAAAAATACATAAACGCCAAGGATGTCATCAAAGCCAGGCAAGGTGAGTCATCAACATCATCACCACCATCCGCACTCGACTCTAAAAAAAGAAGCCACAAAGGTACAGACATTAACAAAAATTGTGGCTGAGCTCACACCGCTTCAGGAGATAGATTGTCACTCAGCGCCAGGGGCCCATCAGTGCTCCAACCCCGGTGCCCATCAGTGCTCCAACCCCGGTGCCCAGCTCCTCATGCACCTAGCCCCTTAGACGCCCAACATATCAAGCGCCCAACACCTCGGGCGCCCAACTACTTAGGGTGCCCAACACCTTAGGTGCCTATATCCTCGGGACGCCCAATATCTCAGATGCCCAGCTCCTCGAGCGCCCAGCCCTAGGCACCCAACTCCTCAGGCGCCCAACACTTCAAGCGCCAGCACTCAGAAGGCAACTGCTCAGGCGCCAGGCCCCAAGGCGCCCATCTCCTCAACACTCTCCTAATCTTCATATATTGGAATGAGCCTCCAGCTTGGTGTCCCTCCCATGGGCTAACCCTTAAATTCTGCATTTGCTCTCATGTGGGCAGCCTCACAATTAGTATATATCCATCTTAGCGGCTCTCTTGCAGGTTGCCAAAATCTTGGCCTATTTCTGTTCTACTCTTAAGCAGACAACCTATGTCTCCAGCTTAGTGGCTCTCCCGCGGGTCGCCAAAATATTGGTCATACTCCACTCTACTCTCAAGCAGGCAACCTATGTCTCCAACTTAGCAACTCTATCCCAGGTAGCCAAAAGCTTGACCTATTTCTGTTCTGCTTTTAAGCAGACAACCTTTACCTCCAGCTTGGTGACTCTCTCACGGGTCATCAAAAGCTCGGTCTAAAGAGGTGTGATTCTCTCATGAGCAACTCTCAAACTCTATCTTTGCTTTCACGCAAACAACCACTATTTTTATACAACCTGATGTGTTTGCCTCTCTCTCCAGGTAATCATGTTGGATATTTTGATGTTGGAATAACATTGTTTTATCATCTCTAGGCAGGCTCTTGAAACTCAGTCCATCTGCAACCCGAAAGACTACATCAGATTGAATGTCTACAATCGGGCCTAATCTTTTTACGGTCATCCAGCGTAAACAAGGCCTACGTGCTCCTAACACTAAGGATTTGACACCTGGTCTTGGCACCAACCTCCTGGCGCCCAGTTCCTGGCGCGCCCCCTCGTGGCGCCTAACTCCTAGCGTCCCTTCCTTCTGCACCTGTGTAGCCCCATGCCCAGCATCCACCGCTGTCACTCTTGGCTCGCCCAACATCGAAGATCCCCCAGGCGACGCCCGTTCACTAGAGCTCTCGCCAGGCCGTGCCCAGCGCCCGGTGATGCCGTTACGTGCTCCCCTGGCCTCACTTAACTTGCTGCCACTCATGGTCATAAACCATATCAAGAAGGAAAAAGGGGTCATCAGTCAAAAGGAGTCTCCGTCAGCCAGAATTCTAATTCAACCAAATGCCATCTTCTCCAAGTTTCATTAGACACAGGACATTGGGGGACAAATGATGTGTCAGGTTCAAGGGCCTAACTCAAGTTATAAGCCCAGTCTGAATAAAGGGCCCAACTAGACGAGATCTAGTGGGTCCATCCCAAAAGAGGTTCTCGCCCAGTCAAACTCATTAGGGTTCGAGGAGCTACATCACTAACGAGTAGACAAGGTCATCCCAATAGCCTCATCCACGCCGCCTTGAAAAAATTCAATCACCACGTCATCCTTTGACCTGGTCTTGAGGAGAGCCCCACAACAACCTCATCCGTTGCGAAGATGATGCCACGTCCATCAAATTTGCCTTTTAGTTACTGATAAGCCGCCTCACTCTGTTAGGAAGCGACTATAAAATGTAAGTCTCGCCAACACATGGGGGCATCTGATATCTCTCACATCTTGTACCTCACATAAGCTCTCATTGCTCCCATCTGAGCTCTCATTGCTCCCACATACTCTCCATACTCCTACAACAATAAAACACCCTAGTAACCAAAACCCTTCATAGTGGATGTAAGTCACCTTGACCGAACCACTTAAATTGTGTGTTGCTTGTGTTGAGTTTTCTCTCTCTATTTTATTATCTGCATTAATTACTGATCACTTGACTGATGGTGCATAAATAAATTTGTGCATCATCAAGTTCAACTCAACTCTCTATTTGAATTATTTAAAATATATTTAAACATTACATTCTCTATTTTAAAAAGTCATTTTTACAAGTTCACTTCAACTATGATCTCTCTATTTTAGCTAACTACTTTAACTAACTTTCAATAATTTGAAGGAGATTGCAATGTAGAGAAAGACAGAGAGAATTTGGAGAGGCTGAACGACGTTTCAAATTTGGAGATCCATTTGAGTGAAATAAGAAATAAAGAGTGGGTTGAAGAGATTTTTTAGTGTTTGACTAGGTAAAATAACTAAAAAAAGGAAAATAAAGAGTGAGTTGGAGTTGCTTTAAGTTCTATTCTTCCTGGTGACTTCTGGGCTTATCTAGTACTTGTGGCTAGTGGAAGATTGCAGGTATCTAGGATTAGGGCTGACAATCAAGCAAAGTCTGTCGAGTTCGTTTTTTTTCTAAACGACCCTAAAAAATTATTCAAACTCAACTCATTTTTTGAGTTCAAAATAAGTTGAATCTCAAACGAGCCGAACCCGAGTAGTTTGACTATTTTACATATAAATGAGTATAACTTTGCGATATCGAGTTGAATTTTTTAGACTCGTTTAAAAAAATAAGCTTAAAATTGTTCAAATTTAACTAGTTTAACTTAAAACGAGTCGAATCCGAGTAATTTGAGCTCAGCACTACCCAGAGTAGCTTTGTACGGAAGGACCTCATTAGATTGATAATTGAACCGAGCAACTCAGGTTCGGCTTGGGCTCAACTCGGATAAGACTCGATTTGAACTCCTCGTGTTTTAAACAAGCCAAGTTTAAACAATTATTTAGACTCGTTTTATGCTCAACTCATTTATATGTAATAGAAAATTGTGAGCAAGTACTTTTTAAACTACATAATTGTAAGAAAATACATTTACTAATTTTTTTTGTAGATAAATACCTTTGACTTGAAATGTATTGCAGTAAGGTACTCACTAACAGATTTTTAAATATTTTCTTCACTAAAATACCCTTTTCCTTATTTAAAGGTCTGTTAGTTTGATAATCCCATTTTTATGAGATTTGATTTATAATATTAATGGTTTCATATTTTTAGGGATTAAACATATTTAAAATTTTTATACCATATGGAATATACCTTATAACGGCTTGGCCTAGATTTTAGAATTTATTTTTTAATGTTAAACATCTCTGATTGTTCTTAAATCTAATAATAGTGTCACTTTGCAATGTTACACTATGATGTAACACTGCCATTTATTAAAAATAATATATATATATATATATCACATTATTTGATGAATACTATTTAAATTGTGTATGAATCAGTAAATGTAATTTTTCAGTTTTTTTGTCAGTGATTAAAGTGTTAATGAATGTATTATACTATTATGTATCACTATAATGTCACATTATCAATAATTTGAATCAAAATAGAAGGATCGGACTTTAATGGTACTTCAACGTTTGTGGTTCTGTTTTTTGGTTGAAAATTGAAGGATTTTGTAGTATATTTTTTTTAAAATTAAAAAACTCATATTTTGAGGGATATATCAGTTGCCAAATTTAATGAGATAGTTGCATAATTTATATCATTGTCCTTATCCACTTTTTGCACCATGTAATTATTACCTTGTGGGCATTTGTCATAAAAAAAAGTACTTCTATCTAAAATATTTTGTACTGAGTACTTTTTCACAATTAAATAGTAAATGAAGTACCAGTTCTCAAAAAACTCTATATATAAAATTGTCGAACTATTCAAGCTTGATCCGAATTCAACTCGTTTTGAGTTGTTTCGGGCTCAGTTCATTTTCTAAACTTGTTTTAAAAAATAAACTCAACAAACTTGACTTAGGGTGTGTTTGGCATGACTTAAAAAAAAGTGTTTTTAGGACTTTTAACTTATGAAAAATACTTTTTTTAAAAAAGTAGTGTTTGGCTTAACTTATTAAAAACACTTTTTGATAAGTAAAAGTAATTTGAGCACTTAAATAAGTCAATAAAAAAAAGTAAAAAAAATTAACTTTTACTTTTAAAAATCACTTTTCACTTTCACCTCTCATTTTCCCCGACTCCCCCCGATGGTCAAACCTCTCTCTCCCTCTTTGCAAATATCACTACACTACTCGCTTTGCTCCTATTATCTCTGCTCTTCGCGTTTCGTTTACCTCCGACCCTCTTTCATCTTACTACGATGACGACCACTCCGGCTTCCACAAGCTTTTTGATTCTTTCCTTGTCTTTCTCTCTCTTCGTCACCGATGTTTGATCCGGTATCGGCCTTTGTAGTGGCTACGCCTAGGAAATTACAGACCGATGAGCTAGCTACGGTCTGCCTCTTCCAAGAGAACACACCTACTGTTGTCTACATCACCAATCTCGCTGCAAAGTAAGTAATTTCTCTAATTTATTAATATGATATTTTTGTGAATAATTTTTTTTTTGTGTATTATTATATGTGTAGTATATGTTTGTACATTTAATGCTATGAACAATTGGAACACAAATAAGTGTTTTCACATTCAAACGTGCTTTTTATAAAATACATTAATTTAAGTACTTTAAATTTTGAGTATCCAAACAATACTTATTTAATAAAAGTGTTTTTCTTATAAACACTTTTGATAATCATTTATTAAAAAAGTACTTTTTGAATTTCATAAGTGATCCCAAACACACCCTTAAATTAGGAGAGTTCGGTTCAATTATCAACTTTAATTCCTCGTAAGTCGTAAGAAAAAGTGCAGGCGGGTCTACTCACTATCCATCTGGAAAAGAGGGTGACAAAAAGGGCGACGTTAAAGCATCCTAATCTTTCACTGGGCAGCACCAAACCGTGTTGCAGCACGAATGAAAAGAACCAAAAAAGGTAAAACGAAAATGACACAAAGCTTTCTAAAATATCCAATGAAGTAGAAATAATTTGCTGGATACCAACAACATCAACGCTTTTCTGTTTAATTTTATGCATATCAACATCAAGCTCCGCGTTAAGGATCCGCGGGCACAGCTCATCTCTTCTGTTATACAGCAGAGGAGCAATTTTTTAAAACGATACTATTTTACACACAAAATAAAGTCGTTTTAGGAACATTATCCTTCTTGTACAACAGAGGAGACGGATCCACTTGAAGAACAATGGCTAAAGTTCATTGGGAAATGTGAACCCATTACAAAGTAATTCTAGAGACGATTGAGTGGAGGTAAGTGTGCTAATGAAGTGGTAGCGATTTTATCGGGACCAAACTCGAGGGTTTAATTTAATTTATTATACCTATTAGATTAGTTGTGATTTGAAAGTTAGATGTGACCCATTTTTAATTAAATGATTATGATTCATTACGTCCCTAAATTATATTCAAATAGCGTAGAGGTTGGGGTGGGGTGCTTGGGTTACTGCTAGTTGTGTGTGATTATAATATACTCAATGTATTTTCGTAATATTAAGGAACATTGAGGGGAATATGTCTTGAAATGTATTCTGAAAATTCTTTGTCCCCTACTTATTAGGCTAGATCGTAAAGAAAATGAAGAGTATGGGGTCGAATTATTAATATGTCGTGTTGTTACTAAATTTACTTAACTCATACCCAATCCATGTATGATCATTTTTAATTAGTTTCGTATCATGTCGGATTTGTACTGTGTCTAATCCGTGTTTCGTAAATCTCGTGTCGACTCATATACTTGACAAGTCTAACGGATTCACCCTTTATTACTTAAACCCATTAAGACTAATATTCAACTCACTAATTTTGTAACTGTTTAATGTCGTGTTCTCTAGTCTTATGTAGAATTAAGGGCTGCAATATTTTTTTTGGCCTACCCTACTTGATCAAGTATGGTATTCCTACTTGACTTCCGTCCAAATTAATTGGATAGAAAGTCGGGTAGAAAATCGGGTAAATATTTTTGTAATTATTAATTTTTGGATTATTTTAACACTTCAATTAAATAACATGCACCAATTTAATAACACAATAAACTAATAATACTAAAACATAAAACAATTACAACAACAATCAACAAACAGAATCATGTGAGTTAGTTTCTAAATTGTTCAACAAACAGAAAGTAGCAAACTATTCATCAACTTTGAGCATCAAACTGAAGTAACAACCAACCCAAAGTACAAACACAGGTATGTAATTTAATGATACATTCAATACAAATTACACACATAGGTATGTAATTTAAGAAGAAAAACAGGTGACTGAAAATGGAGAAACAAGATGAAACAAATTCTTAAAGAAATCATGAAAGAATATTAGTTTACGAAATTAGAAATCATGAACAAATTCTTAAACTACAAGACCAGTGTACCAAAGTTAGAAACACCAAGTTTAGTTTAGAAGGAAAAACTCAAAAAACAACAAGTTTAATCCCTCTGTTTTTCACCATTCTCATGCCGACCCTTCTTTTCAAATCGTGCCCAAACAGTCAACTGAGATAGAGACAGAGAGCGAAAGACAGAGACAGAGAGAGAGATAGACAGAGATAGCGACAGAGATAGAGAGAGTACCTAGGAGAGGCGAAGAAAGACTGAGACGTTGGAGGCGATGAAGACTGAAGAGCTCAGATTATAGGGTTAGAGGATTTGGGTTTTTAGTTTATATATAAAAATTAATTAATTAATACGGGTAAGATAGGGTAGGAATACAGAAATTAATGGGTATTCTGCATTTATACTCGATTTAATCGGAAGACCAAAAACTCTTTCACTTTCTTAACCAATTTAATCGGCTAGCTGTCCAATAAAGTCGGGTAAGATAGAAAATTACGACTAATAAAAAATTTGAACACCCCTAATTGCAAAAACACCGTATGTGCACTACTTGGGTTACCACTAAATGTTAAGTGTGTGATAGGAATATACACAATATTGTGATGCATACTCTTGACATTAGTAACAACGAGGGGAATGTGCTGGCAATGAAGAGGTATTTGAACCTCAAGTAGTTCAAGTGGTAAAAGGTATCAATCATAAATTGAGATGTTTTGAGTTTGAATCTTGATAATTTTTTTAAATTAGGTCATGAGAGATTTATTCTTCATGGATATCTTGGTTCAGACATTAATGACTTACTTTTGAACGGACTAAGGAAGAGATTAGTTGAGGTACACGTAAGCTGACACAGACACCTCTAACCGTTGAACTTAAAAAAAAAAAGGCATTTCCAAACAATTCTTTTATATCCCTTGCCTTTTGTTGGTGATTTATTAATTTTATGGATGTTTTTACGAATGTTATGATAACTATTTTTATTATTTTTGTGGTACTACAGTAATGATAAAAATATTCATAGCAGTGATAAAAATACCCACAAATATGATAAATATTGTTACGATACCAATTTTTTTTGGGTACCATAGAAAACTCTCTCATTTAACATCCAAATTAAGAGAAGATCAGGTCAACTCGACTAAATTTAATAAATGAACCTAATTTAATATGATTTTTGGATTGGTCGTAAATTCCAACAAATATTAAAATTTAGTGTTAATTTAAGAATTATAAAAAAATCACATTATTAGATCAATTAATTATGCCTAATTTTTAAATCTAAATACCATTTAGCTTAAATAAAGGGTTTGACTTTAGTTCAAGGATTATGGGTCCAAGTCCTGGTAGACATACTTTTGTTTTTTTCAATTCACTTGTCTTTTCTCCCTAGACAGGATAAATCAACTCTTTAAACCACTTCAATCATATGATGCCCCCTTGTAACATGATGTGATACATTTGAAGTTTTTAGCTCTTCTTTTCTTAATAAATTAGTTAAATTCTGTGTTTAATTCACCTAATTCTTTCCCACCAAATTCATCCTCCTAAATACAACAACTTTCATGAGTTGTTTGGTTGGAGCTTTAATACATTGAATAACTCTAACAACTCCGACAAAATTCGGTAATAATGATATAACAATTTATTTTGTCTCACATATCTATTTTATCTTTTTACCCTCCAATAAAAAATATTGGCTTCGCAATCTCATTCTATCATCTAGAACGTAAATCGAGTTTGAGCAAAATCAAAGTGCATTATACTGGAATTGAATTTGAAAGAAAATAACTAAAATTCAAAAACCTAATGCAAAGGTTTTTTTTCTTTTTGGTAATGGGAGAAATTTTGGTCTATTTCTAATGAGTAGATACGTGCTTATATCACTCAGACTGGTGAATTCGAGTAAAACTATGGGTAAAATACGAGTGCATGAAATGATTCCTCAATCAATATACTATTTAAATCCGGACTTGCGATTCAGTGGTGATTCAAATACACATAAGAGACTTATATATCGTCCAATAATTAAGATTCATCCTATCAACCAACCACACTTTTATTGTCCAAAAAACTTGAATCCTTAATTTTAAGACAAAGTCTTAAAAAACACAAAAAGTACTAAGGCTGTTCATAAAGTCAAAGGTTGGAAAGAGGCTCCACAGTCCACACGCTATGGCTTCGGAAAGGGCCCAATGGCTTCAATTGATGGGCCCCAGCCTGATTAAAAAGATGTTGGACCCACACGGCAACGCATGGTATCACATTTTCTTCGAATTGTCAAAATGGACGAATTTAAATTTTTTCTAATATATTTTTTAAATTTTTTACTGTATTATTAATTGATGGGCCCGGATCAAGACCCAACTCAGGTTGTGGGTCCAACTTGAATAAAAGATCCACCTATACGAAACACAATTGGTTCAACCCAAAAGAGATCCACTCTTAGTGAGGCTCATCAGGACTCCAAGAGCCACGTGAAGAAGGAATACACAACGCTATCCCAAGAGTCTCATCCACGCCACTTTGGAATAAAGAGTAAGGAAGTCAATCACGCTATCATAAGACCTGATTTTGAGAAGAGTCTCGCAACAGCCTCATCCGTTGCGAATATAATGCCATCTCCACCAAATTAATCTTTTAGTTATTGGTAAGTCGTATTAATCTGTTAGAAGGCGACTATAAAATATAAGTCCCACCTACACATGGAGGACATCTCACACACGAGATCACATCTGACATCACTCTCATATCTCTCACATCTTGTAACTCACCTGAGCTCTTATTGCTTTCACTTAATCTCTTCACACTTCTACAAAAATAAAACACTTATGCTATCCTAACCATTCATAGTGGAGTAGGTCACATTGACCGAACCACTCTATATCTTTGTCTCGCTTGTGTTACTTTCTCTCTCTACTTAATTACTGTATTAATTATTGAACACTTGACTGGTAGTGCATAATATTAATTTGTGCATCATCGTTAATCAGTAATGAGTGAAACACTCACTTATATATAATCAGTCATATTTAAGTGCATAATAAGTAATCCATAAAAAATAATATATTTGAAAAAATCTCACTCACCACAGTCCTGTCATTTTCCTTCCCTCCAAGAATGAATTTCCCTCCCGTGACAATTATTCTCTACGTGTGAGAAAAATTGTAGCTCTTTTGAGTGGCGAAATCAATTTCAATATATTTTTTAATTTCTCTTTAGAATAGATCATTTATTATGAATAATGTAGGGACTTTATTATAATTAGTGGCTGAGGATTTGAATTCCTTTTAAAACATCATGCTACATAGATAGCCAATTTGTACCAAAAATATTGATTCGATCCAATCCAAGATGTTGTGTAGATAACCCAACGAGACAGAAATCTATTTTACTAATCACGCTACTCAGTTCGTCCAAGATTAACTTGTTAAAACTAAATTTAAGATTATATTTAAACTCTTCTCTTTTATTTTTTCACTCGATACAAACTTGGCTTAGCAAGTAATTACATAAAAAAAAATCAAGTTATGAAGATTTGTAGCTAAAATAGAACTTTGTTAAAAAATGTTTAACACTTTTAAGGTGTGAATTCTATACTGAAAACTCTTCTCTTTTGTTTTTTTGTTTTGGAAGACTTATAAGGTGTGAATTCTAGGGCAGAATTTATGGGCCGAAATCAGGACATCTCACACATTCAACACTTGCAAGCTAAGCGTTTTTTGGATGCATGCTCCGTTCTCGTAAACTCTTGATGTAATGTTTGTGTCACCAATTAATGGTGACAGACAGGCAGGGGTCGAATAAAAAATTTCGAATTTTGAGGGACCAGTTTAATTATAAATTCAAGTTGGGTTCTCTGTGTGTTTTTTTTTTTTGGTGTCTTTGCTTGCATGAGTATATTCTTGAACTCAACGACTGTTATGGTGACTTGAACTAGGTTAGAATATGCTTCTAAGAAACAATGGTTGTTGGACCTTAGAGAGTGTGAGAAAGAATTGAATCTAAGACTTCTAAATTACTCATTACGAGTAATGCTACATGGACTTAAAAAGTAAACTTAAAAACTAGACTTGATAATTACAACAATTGATTTTACTGTAGGTCTCAGCATTTATTGGGACCTACCACCTATTCAATGGTTGAGATTATCAAATCAAATTTTTAAGTTTAGTTTTTAAATCCATCTAGTATTACTCATTACTAAATTTCAAACTCAACCATTGAGCCACCCTTAAGGTTTAAATGTGGGTCTTTGCTAATACATGATGAAAATTGAGATAATTAATGTCATAAACATGACATGAAATTGATTAATAGGACGAACTATTTCTTAGTTATCTTTTTATCTTTTTTTTCCCTAGAAAAAATAGTATGATTTTGACGTCATAAATACATTTTGTTGGTTTGTTATTAAGTACATGTGCAATAATTTTCATTCATTTCATTTCATTTTTAGATCCAGTATAGTATGAATTTTTGTAGAATTAAAGAATTTTTTTATTTAGTTTTGTAACCAACCAGAACGATTGGTCTCTATTTATGGAAAACCTATGAGCAATTGATATAGTTGGGAAAGAAAAGGGTGTTATTTCTGAATCTTTTATTGAAGGGTTGAAATGCTACACAGACTTAAAATTCTGATATGATAATATAGTTATTATATTTGTCATTGATTCAATTATGTGTCTCAGTATTTATTGGGACCCACTATCTATTCACTTATACTAATTTATTAAATTAAATTTTTAAGTCAGTTTTTTAAGTCTATTTAACATTTTCTTTCATATTAACCTAAACATGATATAAATAATGAATAGATCCGATTAATGTTAGACAAGAAAATACAATTAATTTCATAGGTTGGGTTATAGGGTTTACTGCACTATAGACAAATCCGAAATAGCACGAACCAAATAATATACAACATTTATCACGGTGAGTGATCTAAATTGAGAAAATTGATAGAATTTAACTAGTACTATAAAGAATCTTAATCTCAACCTTTAATCTATGAGTTCACATTCCCTCCTCCATTGTATGGTCCTCGTGTCCTAAGATTCTAACACTTTATATATCCACTAACCCTCTGGCCTTTCCATGCTTTTTGACCTTTTGTGTCTTTGTCCAACCATATGTCTTATGAGAAAAAGTAAAAAGAGAAAAGAAGAGGAAAATGCAACTACTTAAACACTACAAGAGGTAACATGACCACTTGGGACATCTCTCTATATGCTCTGTTTTAGTTGAGACCATTACCAGAAAATGGAGGATCAAGATAGTCCTCTTAGCTGGGGTTACTACTACAAGGAAGAGGTAAACATCTCCTTATAAAAACTCTCTTGGCTGTTCTCTATATTACCATAGTCTAGAACACAAATCTCCTGTTACTAATGAATTTAGGATATGCCAAATATATTTAGTTTTAGAAATTTGAACATTTGAGGTTTAGGTTACAATAAAGCAATCTTGCCACTGCGCTAAGGTCTAACTTCCGTCCCCATTTTGCCTTTGTTATATTTCTTCTTTTATATTGAGTTTTGTGGTGAGGGCGGCCTTGGTGTAACGATAAGATTGTTCTATTGTAACATGAAGGTTATGAATTTGAGTCACAGAAACAGTATCTCTACTTGTAGGGGGTAAGACTGTGTACATCTAACCCTCTTCAGACTCCGCAATAGTGGGAGTCTCGTGCATTGGGTACGCATTTTCATATTGAGTTTTATGGTAATGTACATTGTTGTTACTTGGCAGGGGATTGAGGAGTTGAAGCATTCTCTCTTGTACACAAGTCTAGAGCTAGAGGCTACACTCCTATCTGCTCACGAGGAGCTTGCAAGGAAAGATGATGAACTCATGCATTTCAAAGCTCTTTTGACAAATACCATCAAGGAGAGAGATAAAGCCCAAGCAAAATGCCAAAGGCTAATGCTGGATAAACTCATACTCCAACAACAATTGCAACCATACTTTCTACTGCAGCCAGAATTGGCTAGCATAGAAGACGAACCCAGAGGCAGGGGTGAATCCAACACTCTGTTCTCTTCCTCAGATTGTGATGAACCCATCACTGCATCCCCGGGTAAGGACCCAATTCCACCACCATCATTGCCGCCACCGCCACCACCGCCACCATTACCACCACCAGACGTGGCAGAAAAGTTGGTACTCGAAAAGCGATTGCCAGAGAACGGAAAGTTTTTGGAGGCAGTACTGGAAGCAGGGCCACTCCTTCAAACACTTCTCCTAGCTGGACCACTACCTCAATGGCAGCACCCACCTCCTCAACTCAATTCCATTGAAATCCCACCAGTCACCCTTTCTTCTCCAAAACCAATGCTTTTGCACCAGGACTCATGTGTGAGTTCAAGTGGTTGCTTCAACAAGAAGAGGGGTCAAGTGAACAGTGAAGCCTACGAATCATCTCCCAAAGCAAAGAATCAGAAGATGGTTAACCAATTATCATGACCAACATCTAGTGCTGCCCATAATTAGCTAGCATTTTCATCCTTTGCATTCTATTTAGCATTAAAAAAAAAATCAGCATGAAATGGATGGGTATGATGCACCTTTTCATATGATCCCACATCGGTTAAGTATGAACTCAGATGTGCGGATATAAATTTGTAGACACCCTTTCCTTGTAAGCTGGTTTTCAACAAACGAGTTGGTGTTACTGTTTGAACCAGTGTAGTAGTTTATCTTAGAATTTCAGAAGCCTTAACTAAATATAAGAGAAGGCATAATCAAAGCCTTTTAGCTTTTAGGTTGGATGACTTTTACTTTTTCTTCTATATCTACTCTAATTTCCACTAAGGAGTGAATTGGGGTTTTGAATTCTTCAAAATAGTGGGGAATATTATATGAATTCCTTGTCTTTGCAATCATGTAAATTAGGAAGATGAGTTATTACATTAGAACTCAAGTTAATTAAGCTTCTACATTATTAGTTATTCCCTTTTGGCTTATACTTTAAAGTAGGCTGATGATGGTAAATATGACCAATATTACCAATCAAAAGGTGTTCTTAATGCTCTTACTTTCAATCAAGTATACCTAACATGTATGGTGTGTGTCTGCCATTAAAATGGCATCTTAACTATATCTATTTCACTGTCATGGAATATGCAAAGTAAGATGACCCCATTGGAGATTTAACATTATGATAAGGGTTAATAGTATTTTTGGTCTTTAAAGTATGCATGTTTTATCAGTTTGGTCTTTAAAGTATCAATTTTATCAATTTGATCTCTAAATTATTCAAGGTTAATCGCAAATTACATCCTGAAAGATTGTTCGAATCTCAATTTGTACCCTCAAAGATAAAAAAATCTCAATTTACACCCTCAAAGATAAAAATTTATATCAATGCGCACCTGAAATTAATAGTCATCAGTTTGCAGTCTAAAACTAAATGGATAAATGACACTTAGACCTCCTCATGTTTGTCACTTAATCACCTAGACTCCTCACATTTGAAATATTTCACCTACATCTCTTGATAATCTAAATATGACTAAAATATTTTCCCAATTGAGCATCCAAATAATTTTGTTCAAATGATGTATTACATTGGATATAAAAAATATTATATAAATATTTGCATTATATTGAACATTCAAATGCTAAGTTTGATTTTGAACTTTACAGTACAACGGGCCCACAAAATAAAACGTGGTATGAAAATTATAAATTTTTATTAGGATAAAATTATTTTTAATGGTTATATTAATAGATATCAACGATAAGGAGTTATGTGCTATACGTGCACAAACGTCAGGAGGTGTAGGAGTAATATTTTAAATGTGAGGGGGTCCAAATGATTAAGTGACAAATTTGAGGGGGTCTAGATGTAACTTACCTAACTAATTTTAAACGGAAACTGATGGTTGTTAGCTTCAGGTGCGCAATGATATAAACTTATATCTTTGAGGGTGTAAATTGAGATTCGAATAATCTTTCGGGGTGCAATTTGCAATTAACCCATTATTTAATTCGTGTTTAAATGATCCATACATAGACGGATTGTTAAGTTTTTGATGTGATCTCTCTACATGGACGGATTGTTAAGTTTTTTTATGGAATGATACAAAATGAACATACTTTAAGATTTTTTTTTTAGGGGGACTTAAACCGTTGACCTCAAGAAGATAAAATCTTTACAAGGAATACTATTAGACCAAAGGTCCATTGGTAAATACTTTAAGAGTTAAAAGTGTTTTTAACCCTTCAGATAACTACCCAAATGAGGCCACATATGGCGGGCTTTGTCACGGTGTTAAGGTTGTCATTGTGACCTAAACATCATAGGCTCATGCTACAACGACGACGGCAACAACAACGACAACAACTACAACAACAATGACAACAACAACGCAATATGCATCACAAGACTATATTCGTTTAACCGTCTTTAAACTGAGTAGTCGAATTATGACAAGAACCTCATGTAGTAAGTTGTTTTCTTGGGGGAAAAAAAAAGTCTCAATAGACCCACAGAAACATAACTTTTTTGATTGATCAAGTAAAGTTAGTTGAACCAGTTTGAAATCTGGCAACAAAAACATTGAAGTTCTGGCTTGATGGGCACAGGGAGGTCATAGTCAGTGTTTGATATAAACCTCCATTTAACAAGTCAAAAGAAAGATATATATTAGAGAAACTTTTAAGGATGGTGCTTTCAATGGTGTAGTCATTTTCATGGAGGTAATCAGCAAAAGAGGTCCAATAGAAAATCTCACAGACGTTGCAGGATTTAGAATTGGGGCAAAGATTGACAGTCACATGAAAAACGTCTGGCCAATTGTGGACAACCTCTGAGATTTGATTACGATACTGAAATATCACTTTTCGATACTTCATCTTTCTTTTTCTTTCAATTAAGATGTGCCACATGTAAAATTTTTGTTTATATTTTTATTTTATTTTATATTTTTTTTAAAATAATAGTTATAAATCATCTAAATTAAAATAGACAATTCAGATCAAATTTCGAGACAGTATCTCCACGACTATAGTCTTATCCATTCAAAAAATTAGTTTGTTTTAGTAATCATTGGAGTCCCTAGGGTACCAAACATTCGGGTAATGGTAGACTGCTTGAAAAAAATGGACAAAAAACAAACTCAAGACAGAAGGAGGGCTTAAGGGAAAGATCAACCAAGAAAATTCTAAACTTCAGAAACTTTATAGACGAAAGTTGCTTGATTGAGTTTGAAAGTAAAGGTTGTAGATTCACCTAGGATAACCACAGACAAGGAATAACAAGCGTAAGAGACAAGCAATAACAAGGGTAAGAGAGAAGTTGGACTAAGGAATGGCATTGCCAAGTTGGAGGACAACATATCCAATCTTTTTTTTGGTGGAGGAAGGAGAAAGGGGACTTGAACCCTTGATCTCAAGAACACAAAACTTTCACTAGTCAAGGAGTACCATTGAACCAAAGACCTATCTATAACATATCCAATTAGATATGTTTATGCAATTACAATTATCTCAGTTAATTTTCAACGTCAATGTAGTCAATCAGAATAGTTATGATAAATAAGTCTATAATTTTAACTTCTGACTTCAATCATTGAACCCGGATAGTGCTTTTGGCGTCTAGACGATACTATTTATTCAACTTTTCCTTGGGTTGTGTGCTCCAATATTCTGGGAATAGGTTCGAATCACCAATGGATATCAACTTTGCTTCGAATCTCGACCCATTTTCTAAATTACCATTTTGCCCCTGAGTCCAATTTACTCTTCATTATCAATTGATTCACCAAGTATATCTAATTTTACTCCAATTCACCTATTTTACCTGATAAACAAATCAACAACTAAAAAACAAGAGTTAAATTAAAAAACAAACAATCAATCATATATAAGCTCAAATAATATGATATTAGCCATGAATTAAATATAATAAAACGTTACTTTTAATGACTAATCAGACAGAAACACACGTTCTTTCATGCAACAGCCATTCAAAGGAGGCAGATGAACTTGATATAAATGCTAAAGAATTCTGAAGGCGAATGGATCACTGGCATGCTTCGCATAAATCAACTGATACAATAGTATTATCAAGAATTTAAGCTACAGAAGGCAACATGAATTATGATTAGGTAATACAAATTTTCCCATTACTTGTCATAGAATAGATGAACAATACTCTGGCAAGATGTCCCTCAATCGAAGAAATTAAGGCGACAACTTATAGTCTTGGACCAATTAAAGCTCCTGGACTTGATGGTCCACCATGCTTGTTTTTCCAAAAATATTGGTCAGTAATTCAGACAGAACTATTAAATTTTATCCAATCTTTCTTTTTTTTTTTTGGATCAAAATCCAATCTTTCTTTACAACTGGGTATTTTCTGAAGGAACTCAATGATACCAATTTAGTGTTGGTCCTAAAAGTGTCACATCCAGAACAAGTGGGGGAGTTTAGACGTATTAGCTGCTGATGATCTCCAAGATACTAGCATCTAGAATAAAGCCCATACTTGAGAAGCAGATGTCACATAATCAAAGGGCTTTCATAGGAGGGAGATAGATTCAAGACAACATCATTATAACACAAGAGGTGCTACACTCAATGAGGTAAAGAAGAACAAGAAGTACTAAATGACCATTAAACTTGACATGGCCAAACCCTACAATAGATTCGAATGGGATTTTTTGAGGGACTTGATGATAAGAATGGGTTTTGATATTAAGTGGGTTAGGATGATTATGCAATGCGAATGCCCAGTGAGATATAACATACTGGTCAATGGAGAAAGGGCAGTACAGATTAATCCATCAAGAGGCCTAACGCAAGGGGATCCCATTGATTAGTAGTTAAAATTAGCCTCTTACTATGCCTTTTTAAGAATAATTATGCTTCAATAGAGTTTCAATGATGACATTACAGGAGAAATATTGAACAAGGACCTAAAGTCAATACATATCAAACTTTCATGCAACAACCGCATGTTCTGGAAGAAAAGTGGAGAAGTTTGAAATGAGGCAAGAACGTTCGAACGCCAATTCACGTTCGAACGTCCTCTTGAATTATTGGACGACCAGGATGCAGAGTGCAAGATACATGGCGTGTTGCAGCTAAGAAGAAAAACAAAGAAGTACTTGAGTACCACGTTCAAACGTTGGCTCGAATCATTGAGGACTAGGCTGCTGAGTGTAAGGGCAAAAGTGCATGACGTGTTGCAGTTACTTTCACAGGAGAACATAGGCCACTTGGGTAGGAGGTTCAAACTTCATCTGTCGTTTGAACGCCCAACAAGCAAAGTCATGAGACAACGTTTGAATGATAACCAACGTTCGAATGTTCTACACAGACAGACTGAAATTGATTTTCTATCCGGACTTAGGGCTTTCACTTGGACTTTGAAGACCTTACACTATTCTCTCACATTCCCTTGTCCCTTCCTCCTCGCCTATAAATACTTTCATTGTGGGAGCTTCAAAGGGGACTTGGATATAGACTTAGAACTACACTAGTGATTCTTAGAATTAAATTTACATTTACTTGCATAAAAGAAGATAGATCATCTTTTGGTTGAGGTGAAAAACCTCCAAAAGTGACTAGTTTTTTTTTACTTTCATTTTTATTAGTTTCATTTGCGTCCATTGCTTGAGTTTCCTTTCTTCCCTTAGAGGAGTGAAACTTTTTCACTTTTCTAGAGTTTTACCAAAGCCGTGAAGGGTGGAATGTGATTCACTCATTCTTCATCGAAGATCAGCTCCTTGTGTCGTGTGTTTTACCTTGTAACTCCTCTACTTGGAGAGATGAGCATCACTTACTTTTCTAGCTTTACAAAAGCCATGAAGAGTGAGTAGTTTCTCATTCACTCTTTAGTAAGAGGTGATGGACATGTATAAACCATCCGGAAGTTATATTTGTGCAGTTCGTTTATGTTTAATGCTTTGTATTTCACTTGTTTATTGAATGATTGAATGCATCTAGTAAAGCTAATGTACTTTGTCTAATCGTGAGTTCTGTCTATTCCACAGATAACTCTTGACATAGAAAGACTCATTGGTTCTAGGCAAGTACCTCGGCTAGATCTTCATGACTGCATTTCAATCTTTATCATTATTATGTTTTATTTAAAGAATGAAATATTAATATCATGGTTGGATGTCTTGTAGAAAAACTTGTTTGTTTGTAGACGGGTTGAGTCTCGGCATATACAATTCTTGTAAATTTCTAGAAAGACATTGGAACCATGCTCTTAATTCTCACAATTCATCTTTATTTTTCAATTAACTTCATATTGACACGGTAGTTAATTGAGGTCCCAAGCACAAGTCCAGATCTTCGAACTAAAGGGTGACTTTTACATTTGAGATTATCTTATATTTTATTTATAAAATCTTTTTGGAAAAAATTGTATACTCTGCCCAGAAAAATCCCTAAACATCACAACTTTAAATCTCAAGGGTTTCAGTCACTTTGGTCTCTGTCACTGCTTACTTAGAAACACCAACATTAGTTCCCTGTGGATTCGACTCCGGACTTAACCGGATTATTACTATAGCCTGATCGCTTGCACTTAGGTGTACACATTTCGGATCAAGTCACTCATCTCCTCTTACCTGTTTATAATCGTTATTGAATGCTTAACATTACTCATCAACTAGGCAATAGAAAGGGGAACACTAACAGGGTTCAACCTAAACACGTCTAGTCCTACACTTTCTCACTTATTATTTGTTGTCGATTCAATCTTCTTTTCCACAACAACAAAGGTAGAATGTCAGCCCTTATGGAAATCTTCAATAGGTACTGATATGCTATAGGCCAGTTGATCAACCTAAACAAATCTACTATCGCAATATCCCACTACATCACCAACAAGAGCTGGCTCAATGTCTCAAAATACCACTAGCACATAAGGTATAGAAATATCTAGGGCTTCCTAGGGAGTGGGGAAGATCAAAGATGCAGACCCTTGCATGGATAAAAGCAAGGATTTTGGCGAAGGTAGCAGGATGGAAAGAAAGATTTCTGAATCACGCAGGGAGGGAAATACTCATCAAATCTGTGGTACAGAATATACCAGCTTATGCCCATGTCAATATTCAAATTACCCAAAACCTTCTACATAGAGATAACAACTAGTATAAGGAGATTTTGGTGAAATAAAATTTTAGGCAAAAGAGGCATATATTGGAAGAGGTGGGACCAATCAACAAAAAGCAAAAAAGAAGAAGGCCTGAGCTTTAGAGATGCAGAAGATTTCAATAAGGAACTACTAGCTAAGCAATTGTGGAGATTCATACAAAACCCAGAATCACTCTAGGTCAAAGTATTGCAAACCAAGTACTGCCAAGGAAAACCACTGTGGGATGTTACCTTGAAGACCTCTAATTCGTGGATTTGGAAAAGTATTCAAGGAAATGATATGTTGATGAAGGGATGTATTTGGAAGGTAGGAAATGAAAATAACATAAGATGCTAGGATGATACATGGGTGTCAGGCCATCAACGGGTATTGAATAAAACACAAAGTAATCTCTCAAGAGTGCAAGAACTGATCTAACAACCTGGCCAAAAGATGGAATGCTGAGCTCATTCAAAATACTTTCCTTCCAAAAATATCTGCTATAAGATGGGCTCACAAAAATTCAGGGTTGTATTTAGTAAAGAGTGGTTATATCTCCTACACCAATCACCACATGTCAATCAGAATAATGCTGCAAGCTTTTCTTTCTAAATCCCCAAGGACCTATAGAAAATGATCTGGGAATTGAAGTGGCCTCCAAAAACAATCGTTCCTATGGAAACTATCACATGGAGCATTAGATACAAAATGGGTCCTTTGGAAAAGAAAGCTAGCTCCCCACCCTATATGTCCAGTATGTGGAGATGAATAAGAGACCATAGAGAATTTTTTCTTTCTTTGCCCTTGGGTCGCTAAAGTATAACAGATATCTCCCCTAAGGATAAGTGTAGACAAGTACAAGATCACAAGGATGGAGACTTGGTTAATACAGTGATTAGAAGAATTGGTAAGCTCAGGAGGCACTGATCAACAAGCAATGCTAGCCTTCTTATATTGGTTCATTTGGAAAGGACGCAATGAATGGATTTATCAGTGTCAACAACCAAACTGTGGACGAGTGATTATTCAAACAATCAAAACTAGTATAGAGCTACAACAAGCAAGAGCAGATGAAGACTTTTAGTCAAACCCACCTCGAATGGAGACCATATGGACTCCACTTCTGGTGGGTTGGCTAAAGATCAACTGCAATGAAGCCTATTTGGAAAAACCCAAGAGGAGTGTGTATGCGACTATAGTGCATGAACATGAGGGAAAATTGATAAACGAGAGTTCAACAAGTATAATAGTCACCTTGCCATTGGTGGTTGAAGCTACTGCAGTAAGGAGAGCATGAAGGATGGCCATGCATGATGGATACTTAGCAGTGAAGATATAATTAAACTCCAAAAGCCTCATAAAGCCTCTCAAACAAGGACCTATATCAGCTATAAGGGAAGTTGAGGTAATTCAATAGGATATTTGGCATTATACAAAGCACTTACCCCTAGTCACCTTTTGCTTCACTAAGAGGTTAGGCAACCAAGCAACACACACAGTGGCAGAGCAAACCAGATAGGGAACTCTTTCCCCTTACTAGTTAGCATCCCCTACTCCGCAATTGAAGCAAATTCTGCTCAAGGAAGCTACGATAGGTATGGGGTAATTTTACTTTGTAAAAGGTATGTTTTTAGTTTTAAATAAAAATGGCGTGACATTAATACAATGAGTAAAATTTTGAACTTTTAAATGAATAAAAGTAGAACAAAATATACTACCATATTTGTGCCATATTGTTAGGTCTTTTGATTTGCACTCATGTTTTGGGTAATTTAAAAATTCTTCATAGTGAACTCGAGTATTTCCTTCACATGGATTGCAAAAAAATTAATCAACAGTTAGGTTAGAAAATCCAACTTATCATAATTTGGATAAAGGTATTTAGATTATGGTTTAACAAAATATGACACTTAAAAGAGTACAAGGCAAAATATGAGTGATATAACATAGTACAAATGACTAGCACAAATTTTTGTTGAGTCAAATTGAATTGAACTGTACATGCACCACCACCACCACCACTATTTGTTGTTTGTGGTATCTCAAAAATTGTAAAATCACTTATTGAAATTTCTGAATTTGAAACACGTAATGTATAAAAAACAGTAACAATTAAAAGCGAAACAGTTACACTAAAACAGTCTTACACGAAAGAGTTACACAAAAGAGTTACAATAGTCTTACGAAACAGTAACAACATAGGTTATACGTAACTGTTTGTCAAACCAAAAAAAATACTAACCTGGTTTAAAACAAGTACTGTAATTGAAGTTGATGTAGATCAAGACTAGTGTTTGACACTATGTCCTTAAGACAGATTTCGTCCCCACATATGATGTTTATGGAATATCGAGCGTCTGTCTCCCAAGATATAATGATCTTTACACGAGCAAAAATAGGACTCCAATCTACCTGTCCAGTGAACCAATAATTGTGTTGTATACTCTTCAAATGTTGACTGCCTTAATGTTGAAATGAAATGTAGTAATGTCTGCCTTAATGTTGAAACTGTAGGTCAGTGAACTCATGGACATTAACCGGTGAATTTTTTTTCCGTGTATGGGTAGGAGAGGAAGCGGTTGACGGCGATTACGCTTGGCAACGACTACAATCGTTGGTGGGTCGGCAACAGACACAACCTTTTGTCAAAGGCTACGTCTTCTGTTTGAATGGTTGCATATTGGTAACCATTTGAAGTCTATAAATATATCTTTAATCCTTGGAAGCCTTTATCTAAAAAAAATTCTTATAAAACTTCCGATCTAACCATCAAGTTGTCATATTTGTTTTCCCTTCAAGTGCATGTGATCAACAATCTAACGACATTCTACCGCCGCTTGTATTACATCTGGGACCATCAGTGATATCAGAGCAAAGTTTTTATGACGAATATTGGTATCCTAAAAAAATTGTGCGGTTCAAAATTTAAATATCATCGATATTGGTTGAGATTAAGTCAAAGAGGATTATGCAAAGAGCATTCTGGTAAAATTTTGAGTGCAAATACCCAAGGATTGAAGAGAAATCTACCCTCGCCGGAATTTGAAAGTCGCCGAAAAAAGGTTTTGACATCCACTTATTTTACTACTACCATCATTGAAGAAATAGAAGACCCTAGTAGCCAAACGGTGTTGTCCAAATATGCTCCAGCCCAATCAACTGTCCAGCCCACTTGTTTTCTTCAATTTATTTGCAAAGATCAAGCCCAGTTTGGTACTAGACCAGTCCAGTGCACTAGTCAATCCATTTGTCTTGAACAAGCCCAGAATCATTATAGCCCAAGAAAGTGTGCAGCCCACTATTATGTCCAGTATTTCTGCCAGTGCACTAACCCGCTGGACCAGCCCACTCCAGTTCCTTTGGATCATTTTCCAAACCGGTTTAATTTTGAACTGGTTCGAACCGATTTAGTCTTACCTTCTTCAATCGGACTCCGATTTAGTCCATTCAAAAACCGACGAACTCTATTTTACGAGTGCTATCAAATTACAATTTGAGAATCGAGTTTTTGGTAATTTTGAAGAAGTTCAATCTTCGGTTCAAAACGCTCCTATGTCAAAGAAGTCATTATTAAAACCTCAGATACCTTTTTATTGGTGCCATCCTTTCGACAAGGCGTTAATTTCACAATTCTAGATTTGGTCACTTTAGAAATAAATTCTAATCGCAAAATTAAAGGGTCACGACCTCTAAGGATCTCTAGAGAACTTGTGAGGGGAGGTTCTACTACACAATTTTTTAACAGTTTTGGGAGTCAAATTATTTTTTCCAAGCCAAAAGAAAAGCATATTTCTCCAAACAATAAGAAGGCTTATCGACGTGGATATTTGAATCAATATTACTCTAGTCGATTTCTAGAGAGATAAGTAATATTTTCAGTTTCTTTACTTTCAAATAAAGTAGCAGTGGTATTTAGTATTATTTTTGTTGCTAGTATACAGTGTTGCAATTAATCATTCCTCACAGTTAAAAGCAGTTAGTAGTATTATTAATTTTTTCTCATGGCTAGTAAAGGAGGTGTGAATATTTTTAATGTAGAAAAATTGATTGGTATAAATTATCATATGTGGAAGCGTAAAATCACTTACGTGCTCACACATGAGAAAACCTATTACACAGTTAATACAGCAAAACCCGAAGAAAATGTTACAGATCCCATAATTGCTAAACAAATAAGTTGGTGGGAGGAAGATAATGATCTAGCCTGAGCCTCAATTCTATTTAGTATGCAAGATGATTTAATTACCCTTTATGAAGATTTTAAAACTGCTAAGAAAATTATGGATGCACTCGAGACCAAGTATGGTCCTGTATCTGATACGCATATACACTTGCTATTAGATAAGTTTAATGGGATGCATATGTCCGAGGGCGATAAAGTGGTGGATTATGTACTTCAAATGGAATTACTTGCAAAGGATTTATCAACTGTTAGACATCCACTTACTGATAAGATGCAAGTGACTACAATTCTCAATGGCCTACCAGATTCATGGAATTATGTGGTTACTTCTTTGACCTATGGAGAAAAAGATTTAACTATGATTATATTACCGGCATTATTGGCACTTGAGGAGGAACGAAAGAATAGAAAGAGAAAAGATACTGATAATGAAAAATTGTTGTTCGCTGAGGCATTTGGATCAAAACCGAAAGTGCAACACAAGAAACAAAGGAAGTGGAAGAATAATGGAAAGCAACGGTTCAAATTTAGAAAGTTCAACAACAAAAGCAAAGGGCCGTGTTTCGTTTGTGGACAAAAGGGGCATTTCAAAGCAAAGTGTCCGAACAAGCAAAAGGGCAAACAAAAGGAGGTAGTTATGACTATTTTGGAAGCGATGCTACTTGAAGATTCAAAATAACAATGGTGGGTAGACTTTGGTTCAACTAGACACATTTCAAGGAACAAAGGGAGCGTCTCAGAACTCAATGAAAAGGCACCAGGTGAGCATCGTATTTACATGGGAAATAACACATATTGTGATGTCCTAGTGATGAGCACATAATATTGCACATTTCATGGCCTCATTACATTCATTATAACTCAACTTTTGCATTTAATTACTTAGTGTTAGCCTATTTTATGAATAATATTGAATTCTCGATGTTGCATGTTTTGATAGCTTAAATGTTGGATTTTAGGATCTTGCAACTATGCTGGATGTGTGGTAATGGCATGGACACAATGCATGAAGAATTGGAGGCTTAAAAGTGAAAAAAATCAAGGAGGTATTAGTGTTTTGAAACAAAGGCACCAGCTGCCACGTCACTGGGAAGTACTGCCTCGGTTTTCCTTCATTTTGACCATGATCTACTCAGAATTTGAAAAAGTTCAAAACATCAAAGTTGTAGATCTGGATGTATTCTGTATCATGTCAAAATTTCAGCTCAATCCAACGGTTATATCAAGAGTTATGTCAATTCTATCAAAGCTGGTCCAGAGCATGGGAAAGGTATGGGCTGCAATGTGGGGGTTGGCTCCTAGCATGTCAAGACCCATCCTTTCAACCTCCCATTGATTGGAGGCCTGCAAACACATGCTAGGGACCATCATGCACGAAAATGAATGACACACACTCTATATATACAACATTATTCAGCATTTTGAAGGGTGGCTACCTAAGCTTAGGAGTAGTTAAACGAAGAAGAAGATGAATAGTGCTAGAAGTTTATATTTTTGTATTTTCTTCATTCCAATATCTTGTAATCTCTTGTAAGGATCTTCTAAACTTTGTTTAAAGTCTTTAATGTTATTTATGGCAAGTTCATTTCTAGTTTAATCCTTTACTCTAGCTTTCACCATTATTGTATTAAGTTTTTCTTCATTTCTAGCTTAAAATAGGTATTGAATATTTTTCTTCTTAGTTTATGTTTTCTTGCATTTAGTTAAGTTACATGCTTCCTTTATTCATTATGTCCATTTAAATTATGCTTGTCTTTCCTTTAAACATGAATAGCTAGTTTTAAGTTGGTTACTCCAAGGGAGATTTCTCTTGGGGATTTCATTTCAACTCTTTTTCATTCCTCCCTTTAGGATCAAATGGTTCGGTTTAACGGGGTTGAGAGTGGATGAGTTGGTGAGCCTTTGATATTCCGTAGGCCTAGTCACGGTTTATGCTTAGCTACTCACCAATCTCGTCCCTAGCTTCCCCCGAATCAATCGTTCATTCATGCTCGATCGTAGGAAGGCTTTAAGTTGATTTGGTATTCCCATTGGAATGAACCCTTTGGATTAGCCAACATTTGCTTTATTTG
>CM042185.1:10656921-10686883 GCA_023539305.1 Ilex asprella
AGTGTCGATACAGCAGAATATATATATATATAGTAACTTTAAAAATAAAAAATAGTAATATTCAAATACAAAAAAAAATTCATTTGGACACAAAAAATAATATATTTAAACACACAAAAATAATAACATTTAAACATAAAAAAATTGAAAAATTCAATATTAATATTTTAAAAAAATAACAACAGTAACATGTTTAACAAAAATAGTAACATGTTCAACAAAAAATAGTAACATGCTTAAAATAATAGTAACATGAACAGTAACATAATTAAAAAAAAATAATAACATGAATTTGAATGTCTAGGTTAGGTGTGTGTATATATATATATATATACCACTTTCCTCACCATAGCACCATCGTCACCTCCCGAGCAACGCCAACCATCGCGTTATCATCACCTCCACAACAACGCTCACCACCATCACCACCACACAAAAACTCATTCAAGTTTCATTCCGATATATATATATATATATAGAGAGAGAGTTTTGAATTTGATATATATAGAGAGAGAGAGAAAGAGATAAAGCTTTGAATTTGATATATATATAGAGAAAGAGAGAGAGATAGAACTTTGAATTTGAATTTTAAATTTATGATGGAGATTTTATTGACATATTTAATTGACATTGAATTAAGGAATAACAATTTTCAAAATAGGAAATTAATTTAACTTCCTTTCAAGGAAGGGTATTTTTGAGATAAAAAAAGTGGACTTAAGTCATTACATATAATTTTAAACATGAACTTATCCTCTTATAAATTCTTTTGTAAGACTTATCTCCAAACAAGTACATCTAGTGAGACTCACTTCCAATTTTTTTTTTTTTGCAGGTTATTGATCGGACTGTGTAGAATCGGATGGGCTTTTCTTTTTTATTTTAGTTAATTAGCCTAGGGTCACTCTTTTAGGTGTGGAAACTAATTTTAATTTATCTAATTTTTAATATATAAAATGGTCCTCCATTTTTTTAAAAAAAAATTGCATGTGGTCCCCTATGTGGGCACGAACGTATAGGGGTTGAATAGTTAGTGTATGTTTATTATCTATTTTATCATCATCACATTATTTCAACCTAAAATATAGTTATTTTATTTATTTATTTTTGTTATGGAGGATTTTGTGGTGTTGTGTATCAGTTTTGAATTTCAAATTCGTGAACTAATCAATTTGGAATATACCGATCATTTATCTTAAGTGTTGATTTGGTAGGTACACAAATTAGATCGCAGCAGTTAAGCTGTACGTATTCGTTGGTAGGTTTAGGTATATGTTCATTATGATTTACATAATTTTGAATTGTGTTGGGTTTTATGTACTTGTATACCTGTAATTGCGATATATACCTTATTATCAATTAAATACTGATGTAACTACTTGTAGATGTATATATTTGTATAATGTACCTAAATGATCGTATGTGATATTTGTAGAACGAGTACATTACGTATTCCAGAGCAAAAAAGATATTAGCACCAGGTACGGATTGACTTTTATTGCATGAAATCCTAATTTTAGTTCACAAAAAATCAAATGGAAGACATAATGAATTGTGGTAATGCGTAAGTACATTCGCAATATATCTATATGCAATCAGGTTTTGAGATGGTACATATACGATTGAAGGGTTTTCAAATGTGCACAATATCTTCAGTATTGAATAAGAGAAAGGATCAATAGGTTTTTAGTATTTTTCCGGTTTTGAATGTTAATGGATGATTTTGGATGAAAATTCCTTCACTTACGCATGTATTTTTTGAATTTCAAATGAATTAATTGTGGCGTGGGTTTTAAACACCGTCTCTGATGAACGTATCGTGTCTCAAAAACTGTATAGGTACACAATCAACACGTATTTACACTTGTTTCTTTAGGTACACAAAATTAAATTATCAGAGGGTCTTCTCGTATATTGAAAACTAAATATTATATTTCATATAGAAATAGAGATTACATCTCTGGATTATTTTTTTTGCATTTTAAAAAAACACAAAAGAAAATCATTTTTTGAGGTCCTTTTAACTCTGCCTCGAGTTTTTTTTTTGGCCTTTGTCCTCTCATTTTGCAACTTTCTATTGATTTTTTTGGTCATTTCCTTCCACTCATCTCGTTGTTTGTTGGACATGTACAGTTAGAATTCTAGACAGTCGATATCTTTTTGCACGGGATCTTGTTTGGAGTGTACTTCGTTTAGAAAACTTGTAATTATTTGTATGTTATTCTGTGTTCTTTGCTCACTTGTAGAAAACTATGTTTTTTTTTTTGGCCTTTTTCCTCTCATTTTGCAGCTTTCTATTGATTTTTTGGTCATTTTATTCCACTCATCTCGTTGTTTGTTGGACATGTACAGTTGGAATTCTAGACAGTCGATATCTTTTTGCACGAGATCTTGTTTGGAGTGTGCTTCGTTTAGAAAACTTGTAATTATTTGTATGTTATTCTGTGTTCTTTGCTCACTTGACTGATCTACTATTTTTTGTGTTTCTGTTCTAGTTTTTTGATGCGCTATTTATAAAGATATTTTCATGGGGTAGATGAAGAGGTTTAAATGTATATTCATTATAGTGTTAATTGCTTAGTTAATTGAAGAAACGTTTGTGCAGATGTCTAATCTCAATGTATCTCTATAAGATATATTGAATTCAACCGTTATTAGTAAATGTATATTAATGTACTTGTGAATTAATGCGTACGTTAATCGAGAACACATTTTTTTTTTTAGTGTACATGTCTGACGATTTGTGTTTATGGAGAAGAAGGTATATTATGATAACGTAACTTTTTAGAATTCATATTTCAATTACGTGATGGTATTGTCGTTATTTTTTTGTAATTTTAAAAGGTGTTAGTAATGTTCATTATTTTGACTTTTCAACAGGGACCTAATTCAAAAGAAAATTGATGAGTGAATTTTTTTTTGGAATCTTATTGGGCTTAGATACCGGTCTCCGAAAGACTCTTTTTAGTTTTGAAAAATTTGGGAGTCGGTCCATTTTTTAAGACTTATTTAGACTTAAGTCTACTCAAAAACTTTGTTTGGGAATAAGTTCATTTTGATCTCCATTATCTAAAATATCTCCAGTAGTTATATTTAATTAAAACTAATTTGAAAACTAAAAAACTCCTAATTTTATGTGTTTTACTAACATTAAAATTCCTTCCTTCTCTCTCTCTCTCTCTCTCTTTCTCACTCATATCTATCTATATACATATTCTATACATATAAAAGCGAAAAATAGTAACATTCAAACACAAAAAATAGTAATACTCAAAACAAAAAATAGTAATATTCAAAAAATAATAATAATAACATTAAATATTGACATTTGGAAAAAATAAACATTTGGATGAAACTTGGTCGTTGCAAATCTCCATTACCCCTTTTGGTGTAGGGAACTTAAGCTTTTGATAGTATAAGGAGAGCACTACCGTCAAAGTGTGCAGACATGCTCTCTGCGTGATAGCATTGTAAGGAAAATCAGAGTCTATTACTAGAAATTCCACCGAAAGCGTGATGATCCCGACAATGACTAGGAGCGTAATTTTTTCGAGGGGCAATACATATGAGCCGTTGTACTCCACAAGAGGTGTCTTTACGGACTTTAGATCCTTGTGGATGACCCCCATGTTCTAGGAGAGGTTCTGGTACATGACCTTGGATGAACTCCCTGAGTCCATTGGGATCCTCTTTTCATCATACTTCTCGATCCTGAGGGTGATGATAACGGCATCTTCGTGGGGGAGGACAACTCCAGCCAAGTCAACATCCGTGAAAGAAATGGTCTTTGGATCAAATCGCGCCTTCTTCAATGGCTGCCTCTCAGCTGTTGTTCATCCACTTTCTTGGCCTGTGCAACTCTCTGCAAATCAACACAGACAGAATTATAGGTCGGTTTATCCACTGTACAGTCATGTATGACTTCAATGACGTTTGCCGCTCCTCGGGTTGTCTTGTTAGAGGCTTTAGTGTCACCCCCAACATTAGCATTGTTTGATGAACTTGCCGAGGTGACCTTCTTGCACTAGTTGCTCTAGAATCACTTTATATACTCTGCAATTTTCAGTGAGATGCCTGACGTCCAAGTGATATGAATATGGAGAAGTTGAGTTCCGGATAGACGGGTCCTTTTGCATCTTGGGTGACCACTTAAAGAAAGACTCCTTTTTGACTTCAAGAAGCATCTTGTAGATGGGTTCCTTGAAGACCGTGTGGATCCCTTTGAAAGATACGCGAGTCGGAGCGGGAGATGTTGTCCCTTTTTACTTGAGGCTTTCTTTTCTTTTTTGGAACTGATAGTTTTAGGTTTTGGTAGCGATAGTCTCTTCCTATACCTTTGAATACTTGTCAATGCAGGCCATCAGATCCTTCATGTCAATGGGGGTCTTTTTGGTTAAGGATCGGTATAGATTGATGTCCCAGAATAATCTGAGCCTGAAGGTTACAACAACCATGGTCTCGGAGCATCCTTCGACTTCATTGACTTCCTCTCAATATGGAGTTGTGTACTGCCAAAGAGCCTCCCCTTCCATTCATTTTAGCATCGACATCTTTTGGCCTCTTACTGCTTGCGGTAAACTGACCCGTAAACTGTCCGATCATCTATTTTCAGGATTTTATACTCTTAGGATCGAGGCCCTCATACCACTTCATTGCGGTATCACCGAGACTCATTGAAAATACACGACACAACAACTTGTGGTTTGTGTCATAATTGAACATAAGTTGTTTGTACTATCGAATGTGGCTCTTGGGATCTGTCCTTCTATTGTAAATCTTGAAACAGGGGACAATGAATTTTCTAGACATTTCAACTTCTCTGATACTCCGAACAAAGGGAGATATAATCGGCTCGTCTTCGATGTCATCATCCACTTTCTCCCAATGTAATAAATGTTTCTCCATCATGCATCATTAATGCTAGGTGATAGACAGCCAGGGCTGAATCATTCAAGATGGGTCATTCATTCATAGCTTCACGTTCCGAACATCAAGTGCTCTACAATAAAGTGTTCACAGCCTACTGTCGAGCATTTATGAGTAGTCGCCGAGATCTCAGTCAGACATCCCCAAGGGCTATCTAGCTACAACAAGGGTCATGCCTTGTCTTTTTTGGTGGTTAGACTTGAGTCCCTTGTGGAAGAGACAATTAATGATAACTTGTCACATCAACACACTACATGAGGTTCATACTTCGATGACAATTAATATTCGACATAGACCGCATACGATCCAACTAATGTGCCTTGTTGGCCCTAAATAGTCACGTGTCGATTCATTACTAACAGACCGGCAATATCTCGTCAATAAGAGAGTAAAAAAAATAATAGAAATAATGGCATTTTTGTAATTAGGAATATAAAGTTTAATAAAAAATTATTTTGTTGCACACCAACCAATTTTTTTTGGCGGATGCGAGGCAACGAAGGAATATCACTTTCAATTTTTTCAAAATTATAAAGATTGTGTATGCTTTTTAAGTCACGAGGTTCACACTTCGATGACAATCAATACTAGACCGCATACATATCCTAGTCCTCTGCGCGTTGTGCACTCTCCATACAACTGATGTGCCTTGCTGGCCCTAAGTAGCCACATATCAGTTCATAACTAACAGGCCGTCAATGTCTCGTCAATAAGAGAGTAAAAAAAAAACAATAGAACTAATGGCATTTTTGTAATTAGGAATATAAAGTTTCGGAAAAATAATTTTGTTGCACACCAACCAATTTTTTTGGCGGATGCGAGGCAATGAAGGAATATCCCTTTCAAATTTTTTCTAAATTATAAAGATTGTGTATGTTTTTAAGTATAGCTATTTATATGCAGTTGAACCAAACCACTGTGCTATAATTCATAATCTATCTAATATTATAATTATAAAATTAAATTCTTAACTTATAAAAATACAACAATAGTTAAAATTGATTAAATTTTCATCTCCGTTGATTTAATGATACCAAATTCATCTCAAAAGAAGAAAAAAAAAAAGTCACTTAAAAACATTATTTCTCTACACAGCCCCCAATATTAAACAATTCAACTCATACACTCTCTAATATCAAACAAACCTATCATTCTCTCTCCCTTACCTCTCTCTCTTATGGAAACAATTTTGGAAGAAAGCAAGGGTCAAAGAAACTGTTCATTTTTTGGCAAGGCTTTCGGAAGTTTGGATATTTCACACATGCCCCACAGACAATGCTATGGAAATGGTATACAGTGAAGAAATCTGATACAAATTTTACAAAGAACCACATAAAAGCCCATTTGAAAATTTACTATTTTGAAAAGCACTGCTTGGCTGCAATTAAACTAAAACTGCTGACGGATTCATTAGACAGAGAAGATCACCAAGATTTAATGACCCGCTACCAAATTTATTCCAATTCCAAGAGCTCGAATCAAATCGATTCTGATTGAAAAAGAAAAACCCTATAGATGGGGGAATATAATTAAACATATAGTTTAGGTAACTGAGTTGTTGTTATTATGTTATAAAAAAGGTATATGCAATGGACGTGGCATGAAAAATTATCCAATCAAATGCATTTCTAATCATGATATCCCATGGTGGAAACACTGAATCATGTGGATTCTAAACAAGTACTGGGGTCAGCCATATGGTGATTCAATTTACAGGTTGAAAATGTCCATATGAGAAGATCCTTGTGGCTCCGGATCCCTACAATCCAGAAAATTCCATATCGACCAAGTCCGGGATCTTTTGCGGCGAAGGTCTGTCATTGAATTCTTCAAACCTGAATGAAACTAAACATGATTGATCTTACTATCAATCAATCCGTTGTAATCAAATCTAATGATACGCGTTAGCAATGTTACCTACCAAATAAAAAGGATTTGTACCTTAGGGGATCAGGCAAAATTGTGGATCAAATTCTGTGTACCCAACATTAACAAGGCAAAGGCCATCGGGGGGAGCTGGCGGAGCAGTGGCACGTCTACATGTAGCATTCATCAGGTCTATCAATGCATCATCTTCAGCACCAGCCACCGCTTCCCTTATGGATGTTGCCACAAGAACACGAACCATCTGCCAAGCATGGTCAGCCATGACAATATGATTCAGAACAACCCTTGTTCCAAAGTTTAAAAATCCCATTATAATTCATAAACAATTTATGAGCCGCCTTCAATCAATTGAGAAAATTTAGGTCCCATCTAGACACACAACTGGTACAAATGCTAACAAATATCTAACGATCATAAAGCAACTTGAGACTCATTCTTACTTCACTCATTCCCACGTCTCAACGTTTTAGGCAAAATTTTAATGTATATCTGGAAAAAAGCAGCTCTCAAGATATTTGCTATGATAATTTTATGGAGCTCAAGGCCCTTGGGCTGATAGGTGGCCTCAAGACGCTGGAACTGAGGTTTTTTAAGTTCAGAATTTCAATATAACATTGCAGATAGCATGTTAACAAGATGATCAATAAAAAATAGCTACCTTACGCAAGAAGCGGTTCGCAACCAACTCAATACACATTGCCTTTGTATGCTTTCCATCCTTCAATTAAAACAGAAAAGGAAACAATGCTATCAGTAACATAACTGAAATTAGTATGAGTAGATATATCATTCATCAAGGTGGCTTGACCGATATATGGACTCAGAAATTACACATGCTGAATATTACAGAATAAACGAATAATATCCAAATTCCTGAGTGGCATGCATAGCCTTTTACTTTCTGGCAAGGAATCACTTTTGTTAGTCCCAATTCAGTATCAGAAACTATACCAACCATTGCCAAACATTTGTTAAATTAAACATTATTTCTGCGTCATTAACCAAATGATTCCTAGATACATGGAAACAAGATCTATAAAACAAGTGCACAGCATATTTCCTGCACATTTATCTTGTTTAAATTCACGTGTTTATTGCCTTTTCCCCTTTTCCGGTAAGTAATGATTGGGGTTTCAACATTTTACATATTGTGCTTAAATAACAAGCACGTAGTCTCGTTCAACAGAAAACACTGATGACAAACATGCACACTTTTACAAATGTGCCCACACACTTCACATGGACTTAAAGAAAACATTAACCCAAGGCAATTGAAATTTCAAAATGGAAGTAGAGCAAATTAAACAGACTAGTGATCGTAAGAAACCTTTGCGGCACATGGCAAAGTGGCTTCAGTGGCACGAGCATGGAAGACAAAACACTCCGTTGGTGGACCACTGAAATATGAATACCATGGAGATAAATGAGTAATTAGTCCAGCAAATAAAAATCAAGTCTATGTCCAGATTTCATAAAGCTGATTTTTTTACATTTGCATAGGCCAGGATTGAATTAAATATTATCTTTTTGTACGCTAAAAAAAAAAAGCACTATTAAACAGTTGAAACTAATTGCCAGTTTAGAACGCATCACAAGGGCCCACCTGCTACATTTGACCAGAATCGGGTTGAAACTGGCATATGCATCAAATTGCATCTGCAATCGACAGGCCAATCAAATCACTTCCTTATATTATAGCACTTGTTTTAAGAGTTTTAAACCACTCATCTCTATGTCACAACAGAGACAGATAGGTACACACCACAAGCAACAAGGCAGCACAAACCGTTTTTCGTTCAAGATGTCCAGATCTAATACAATTGATGACAGTTTCAACAGACCTTACTGAGGAAAAAAAGCAGAACACAAGATAGTAGAGAACTCGAAAGCCATAAAAACTTTCAACAGCATGGACAATGTGATCAATATAAACCATGCATATTTGAGCAAACATGTAACTGATTCAGTTTCTGATCCAAATCAGATCCCCACTTCAGTCCAGTCCAGAAACAGGAAATTGGTTTTCCTCTCATAGTAAAAACAAAGTAAAACGTGGTTCACTTTTTATATCAGAAACCAATTGGAAGCCAAAGAATATGTCTCACAACAATGGAAGCTTAAAAAAGGATGCCAAATTGATGAGTGGAAAGGCCAGTAAGGACAAATTTAGTAATCAAACTAAATCTAAGAAGTTACGAGTTGCAGAAATTCACACACACTCACAGAGTTCAATCATCTGCAACTATAAACAATGGCCATACCCTTCAATAGGGGCATAATTCAAGTTGAATTGCGCAAGAAGGATTAGGCCAAGAAGCTTGTCAAAACCATGACAAAAGACATGTTTTGTATTATCCAGCACAATACAGACCCTAATGGAGCAATGTAGTCAGAATGACTTATTTACCTGACCCCAAAGGCTAAGGAGACACTATGAACAGCAGTAACTATCCAAGTGTGATAAAACAATCTAACCAATCCTTTGTACATGTATAACTTCACTTGTGAAAGTGTGCATCACAGGTACGTGCATTGTACACCTGCGAATGTATGTGTATCTGCTTGTACATAGTGATTCATAACAGGAATTAAATAGTTTAAAATAGATAAGCACCTGGATTTAACCTAACCATATAATCCTTGCACATATTTCAGATACAACTAATCCGACCAGAATCTCCATCAATGATCAGGTGCATATGATTGACGCCATGCGAGCAACATAACTACCTAACATGATTAAATTCTTACGTGTTTCTCGAGGCTTTAGTATCCCGAGCGAACATCTTGTAGGACAACAGCTTTCCTTCTAGTTGACGTAGCAGTTGGTTGACCTTGCTTACTCTGAACTTGGATAGTCGTTTTGGAAGTTCTGGTTTATGCTTGTCATTTTCAAGTAGATTTTCAACATCTTCCTCACGAATGTGTCCACTAAATTCATTTCTTTGGCCATCATTATTTTTAACACAATCAATATCTTCAAAAGCCTCCTCATTCTGACTGCTTCGCTCTCCCTCCTCTCCATCACAGAAAGGGAAGATATACAAATAGCGCCTCCATTTGGCAGCAAAATTAGGATGAAATACACGTGATACCTATGACAGGTTATACCGACATTAGGACCTGCTGTAAGAGTTACAATTAAGCAAAGAAATAGCAACAGGTACAATTCTCCAACTGATACCAACAAAGACAAAATCATAGGCTCAGAGAATTGACGCAATAAAGGAACGAAGTGTACATTGAGTCTGATGCTGTGCACAGTTACACAATAGCTGAAGACCACATTACCTCAGCAACAGATATGACTCTGAGCTTTCCTGGTGCTGCACTATTGATGGCATATTCAATATCTTGAGCTTTAACATCCTGTCTCCAAGTATCTAGACATACAAGCAGTTGGAGGACAAAGTGAACGTTATTGTAAAACCATGAACAAGAGGAAGTGAAATTTTTGACAAAATTTGTGAAAAAAATAAAATAGCTCAGACATTCCACCGTCCATTGCAACTGGTTTCACATACTGAGTGAACCAAACTATGCAGTTCTATTATTTATACATGCATATGAACTAATGTCCAGAAAGGAGAGTAGAATCATGGAATTACCAGTGTAGAAGGCCAAGAAAATATAAAGTAAACAAGGTGTTATAAAATATTTGGAAAAAAAGCCTTTTATGTTAGAATGTACATTACTTCAAAAGCTAGTTGGAGCAATCAAAACAAAAGGAGATGTTCACAAAAACATCAAGGGCAACAAGACAAAAAATCTTGAAGGTGCAATAATGTTGTGGTCCTTGTGGATGACGTCAACGTAATATTTTCAAGCCAAATCAAAAGCAAATAGGTAAAATTTGAGGTCACATACATTTCAAAGACATACCAAATATAAATATTCACACTCCTATATTGATATAACCGAGTATTTTACGTGTATAGACGATCGAGGAGCCGACATTATTGGTCACCAATGGGCTGGTTCCCTGGAAATGGTCTGGTTTGTCATCTTCTTTGTAGGACTGGTTCAAAAATAGGGAACCTAGCCTTCAACAATCTGCTACAAGAAAGAAGACCAGTCGACTTCGAGACAAGAATGTATCTGCTGAAGCACAACTGATACAGGTGACAATATGGGCCTGTTTCCAATTAGCTGATGAAGATGGAATGGTGATGACAGTGATATGAAATCACCAACGTCTCCAATGAAGGATTGTTCAGCAACGAAAAGTGAATAAAAAAATGATGACGACGGTTATGGCAACAAAACAGAAACTGTCCAGAAACCCTACTATGCTACACCTGTGATGCAACTAACACAGAACATCAAAACCAAAGAAGTTCTTCAATCAAAAACTGTCTTGCAGCAAACTGGTTGAAGATGGCAAAGCAGGTTTCGACTATATCAAAGGCAGCAACAATCACAAGTCACAACATATGGCAGCAGCAGGGTAAGATTGTAGTTGAACTCTAATAGCAATTCACGCATGACAAGAAGGAGAAGAATATGTCGTCCAGAAGAAGAGGACGGAATTCAAGAGGAACTAAAACAAAAGAAAATCAATCAGACCGAAAGGGAAAAAAGATTGGAAAACTTTCAATGCAATTCACTACTTCATCCAATAATCACCTCCAGTCTAATCCATCACCTATAAGACCAATATCTAGGAAAATCTAAGGATCTTAAGAAATAATTACAAAAAAAAAAAAAAACACAAGAACAATATGTGACACTAGAGCATAACATTAGTTATGTCAGTGAGTTAAGTTTTATGAGTACCCCTTCTTTAGCTTCATCAACTCACAATAAAGAATAAGAGTGGATGAACAAAATTTATCTTTTATGTATTTTAAAATCCCTTTACAAATTCAAGATTGTCCTTTATCACTTAAAACAGCAAAAAACATATTTTTTTCTTGGGGAAAAGTCAGTGTTCAATAAGATGGTTTATTCAGAAGAAAACATAAGAAAAATATCAGGTTGCATACACTCAATCATAATCTATTATACATTTAGAGGAAGTGTATATAACATTTCTACAGTCGAGGCAAACCTTGATATACCTTGTTCCACTTCAAGAAAGGATGGGAATTGGTGCAAATGCACATCATAAATATTGCCATCAGTGAAATAAAAAGAATGCATATGTAGAGAAGCTATATCTTTTGTGCATCACATTTTAATGATATGGAAGAAATATTTAACATAGAATGCTCGTAACTTTTGTACCAAACATTTTAAAAAAAAGAATTTAATTTATTCTCCAGACATGCCATGCCATTTAGGTCCTAATTCATAACACAAAAAACATGCCTACAATCAGCAAAAGACAATGGGTATCACAAGGCTACGAAAATCAAGATCCAATCTAATATACATCCCTACAAACATTCATTCAAACACATTTATGTATAAACGCAATATGTATATATACATACACACACACGTTTATATATTCAGGCAATGAAATGAAGAATTAATATGGTAAGCATGACATACAGAAAGAACAAACTTGTTGCCAAGCCGTCACTCCTTTATCTGTCCGGCCAGCAACTGCAGCACAGCCTTCTACTGGTAAACCCTTGTCTTTCAGCAGTTGAGCTTTATTCTCATCAACAAATTCTCCCAAAGATCTTTCGACTAAGCTATATGGAGCAGCCATCAAGACATACGAACAATACAAAGTGAAGAAGAAATTAGTAATTCCACATTGATTCATTTTATATCAACCTTGTCAATAAATAATTTTGACATTTTATAAAGGGAAAAAAGTCATCAGCTATAACTTTGCAAATTCATGAAATGAAAAAAATAGTTAGCTACTTTGTGAAAATAAGAAACTCGGATTTGTTTTCCTTAGCAATCACACGCATAAAAACACAGTTTAGACTGGACTTATTGCGGATTCATTACAAAACATTAATTTAATGTGCCAAACAGAATCATCCTTGAAAACCAAAGCAAATGAAACAAAGTACCATAAAGAAAAATTTGACACGCTTCAAATGTCGTCTAGAACAGTGTTCTGAAAAGCAAGCCTAGACAAGAAGCGAAGCAAAGCAAGCCTTGAACATTCAGGCAAAGTGAAGTTAAGTAAAGCGAGGAAAAAGCGAGCATAAGAGACGAAGCAAAGAAGTGAGTCATGTGAGAAAAGCGAATGCCTGACTACAGTTTTTTTATTTCCTCCTCCTCCTCCTCCTCCTTCTTCTTCTTCTTCCTTAACATTAACCAAACCCTAGCAAAAATGATGTTATATGTGTATATGTATAAAATAAATTGATTGATTCATCTATCAGTAACATATGACAATCTGTTTTATTATGATTAGATGATGTTAAATGCTCTATTTTGTTGTGAATGCTCTTGTTAATCAATTTGCTATTCGCTTTATTTGATTAATTAATTTGTGAGTGCTTTGTTTAATGGTGATATTAATCAATCACGATAGAAGTCGAACCCACATTTGCTAGTTTTACATTTAGATGACGTGATTATGTCAATCGGTTATTTTTTTAATGCAATAATGTTCAATATTTAATATCTTGTCAACAATTGTCAAATCACGTATCGGAAGGCGTATCTTTTTTCAAAAATAGTGTAGTGCATCGTATCGTGTATCATAAGCTACACGTAATTTTAATTTTTAAATAATTATTAATAATATATATGCACATTTGCAAAAAAAAATCATAGACTCATAATGATATAGCATTTCATTAATATTCCACCAACTATTCAAATTCCTAACATAATTTAGTAATATCAAAATACAAAGGCCTCTAATTCAAACTTCTAACATCAACTGCTTGAACAACTTTAATATTAATTACTAATTTTGAACTCAATTGAATAACATTAACAACAGACTTTATTTTATTTTTTTCAACTCACAACCACTGAAATGATGTTGTTTTATTGATTAGTGATTTAAAAATAAGTCTTAGGGTAAAACGATATCATTTCAGCCTCAAAAAATCAAAAAAAAAAAAACAGAATTGTTACGTATCAGACGTATTGTATCGTACGGATCGTGTATCGTACGAAATGGTACAAAAACAATACAGACACGATACATATCGTTTTTCAGGTGTGTCGTGACATATCGTACAATACATATCGCGTATCGTACGATACTAATAACTATGATCTTGTCTATTTAAAATATGTTGATATTTATTATTTTGGTTGCATTTAAATATTTTGTATTTCTAAAGGTAAAACTTGAATATTTAGGAGTAATCAAAGTATCAAACTACAATATTTGCTTATTTTTTATATTATTTGTTTTGCTTCGATGAAGCGCTCGTTTTGCTTGTCACTTTTCGCCTAGGCCCTCAGGAGACCGGTTCCCTTCGATTCGCTTTACGCCTTAAATAACACTGGTCTAGAAGATAGCATAGTAAATTTGGTGACTAGAGTATGAACAAAAGAATAATAGTTTAATTTTCCCTCCATCAAATAAAAATGATGATCCAAAATTTAGAAGTCATTCAGAAAAAAAATACCTCTGAACAGTGTTCAAGCCAGGCTGCCTCTGCCACCCACCAAAGGAGCCCCCATAATATGAAAGGACTATCTTAAATGTTACTCTAGCCCACTTTCCAGTTTTATCTTTAGTCGGGACACTCACCAGGTCAGGTTCATCAGACGCCTCTACAATGTCAGCATCATCGTCAATAGGGCGTGTCTGTGAAGTGTGAACAAATCTCTCCATAATAAACCAAACAAATAACAATCTCATGGTATATCCTATAAACAAGTTGGTAGAAAGTAAATTCAACAAACTTGTCATGTGAACATGTAATATCTTTGAAGATCTGAAACGAAAACACTGTTGTGTAGACCCGAAAGTACAGTACCTAACAATAACCAACAGTTCAAAGAAGGAATCATATCCATGTAAACTTGGTGTCATTCATTGCACTTCTCAGATGCCTCTAGACAGAGGTCCCATATATCTTGGGACAGTATATAAAGTGACGGTTGATCACAATCACATGCCAATGTGCTGATATGGGGTCCTTCTTAACCAAGGATTTCTGAAATCCTAGCGGTGGTGGTACCAAAAGTTCTGTATTTTTCCCATATCTCGGATGTATCAACGTCCAAAAATCAATAGAGAAATGTGCCAAACAAGCCTCCAACATTCAAAGCCAACTTTCTTTTGGCCTAGGGCAAAGGGAATAATTCTTAACAGATTTTTCAAAAATAAAAGGGCCTTTGATAAAGGTCAGTAAAGATTGATGTTTAGAAAACAGAAGTAATTTATAATAAGGTCTCATTCCAAAAGTAGGATGGAAGAAGGAAAGACACGTCAAAAATTATGTGCATGCATGTATGTGTAAGCATGCATATGTAAGTACACAGTTAAAAAACGCCCATCTTGACCGTGTTGATGCAACAATAGTTGTTCCTAATTACAATGGAAGTGACACCGGTGTCACATGCGCAGCGTTACATTAGTTGATCGTAAAAGTATGCCTTTCATAAACCATACAACCAGAATAGGAAAGGTGGACTGGACCTAACCTCTAGCCACGTTCTTACCCTTAACTACCCTAGCCATATATACACACATATATATGCACATTTGTTTGTTGCCAATGTTGCTGCAGTGTAAATAGGAGACTCCAACATGATAGTGTGTCCACATCATCCCACAACCATGTCCATGTTCATGATCGTGCTCCATGCGCTGGGGTTTAATGGGCTTCTAGAATGCTTAACTAATAAGACATAGTTACTGAAGTTAATAGCTACTGGTAATAAGATCATAAATGACAACGGATGAGAGAAATCACAATTTACAGAAGTATAGAATAGAGTAAAAGAAATTCTTTCAGTAGGAGAAAAAGAATGGACACATAGGAGGAAGATAGCCTTGGAGATGTCTGTATTGCTAAAATTGAAGTAGACAGAACAAGAAGAATAGGATAGGATTATCACATAGAAGTTGTCCCATAGGTTTCCTTTCGTCTGTGTATAAATTCTAATTTCTATGTTTGTAAGATATCTGTCAACCAAGAGATACCAAAAGCCTAAAATCCAGTCAGTTGCATTCATCCATGAACATTTGAATTAGTTTATTTCAGTGCATGTATTAATAATGTCCAGTTTTATAATACGTAGTCTACCAGCATCAACAGTGGGGATGGTTCCACACTTGTGACAGATCCGATAATAACAAGGAAATTTGCACTTTGTATGCCAAGAATCAATGGCCCTAGTTTCAAGATAGTGCAAAGCAACCATTGCTTAACTTTAACAGAATCAGTTATCATTCTTCATTGTTTCAAACAATTCCAATAAGGAAAAGAACCTATTGCTTAAGCTCTATTGATCTACTTTCCATTTCTTGCTCAGCTGCATTACTAAAAAACCGGTTCAGTTCAATCTAAAAATCCACAACTAAGACAATTACGAAAAGAGTTCAAAAGCCAATGTTTAACAATTTTCCATGAAAATTGAAGCCTGGAAACTAAATACAAACATATCCAAAATCAAAATTTTGCCAATGACCCACCTCAATTCCAAACAAGGCCGACAATGACACCTGACCCCTCACCAAATCCGAATAATAATCAAGAACTTGTTGCCATGGTCTGGCAGACATGAATTGGTAACATTCCCTGCCAAAGCAAATAAATTTACATTAGTCGGAGGCATAACAGAGTAGTTAATGGTCCAGAAAAGGCAACAATTTCAGCCATTTGTGGAAGTAGGTTTTAGCTCAAGAAGAAGTTCAACTGAGTTGACTCAGAACCAACCTCATAACTGACTCAAGGCTTCCTACAACTACTGCGCTCAATGAGAACCCGACCAAGCCAACTCATAATTCAATACTTCCGAGACGACATCACCGAGTCGGGTTCAGGTTCAACCCATGGAAGCTAACGAGTTGACGCACAACCCAATTCTTCGACTCAACAGTCAATACACTCTCAAAACCGAGTTCCCTCTTTGTTCACACACCACCTCCAAAAAACCCACCAGAAAAAAAAACAACAAATCGAAGCAATCTTAGAATAAAAAGGCTTGCCATAACCGAGTCGACTCGCTCCGGTGATATCGACGGCTCATATTAAAGCTTCAAATGATAACTGAAAAAAAAATCAAGGGTTTTAGAGGGAGAAAGAGAGGTTTACTTACTTAGTAGTCCACCTTGAGGACTTCGAAGCATCGGTGTGATCATAATACGCATAAACCTTCTTCTGAGTCTGCTTTTCCATTAGATATCTCGAAATATGTGTCACCCTCGGGTAGTTTATCATACCCTCCTTTGTTCCACTGTGCGAAAATCTGAAAGTATTAGCCGGAAACCTCTAACGCGAGGGACAGACAACAAAAAGAGGAATCTATTACAAAAATACCCTCTTTTTAAAACTTATTTACCGTTCTACAGCTGTTTTAAACTTATTTATCAAAGTACCGTTGTTTTAAAAGCGAAATTGACAATTCCGACTTTATGGAAAAAACGGATTTGACAAATCCGACTTCATGGGGAAAGCGGATTTGCCAAATCCGACTTCATTTGGAAAGCGGATTTGGTAAATCCGATTTCATAAGGAAAACGGACCAAATTCGTTTTTATATGGAAAGCAGACTAATCAATCCAAGATGCAAGCCAATTTGACTTATATATAAAAAATAACATCAATTTTTTTTCAAAATGCATAACTCAATAAAAAATTTTTAACACGTATACACTAATATATATGGACAATGTATAAAATAAAGATTATGTTAACTTATAAATTAATTAAATATTAAATAATTGAACATATAATATAATTGAGTGATGTAATATTTTTTGGAGGAAAATATTTAAGAAATAAAAAATTAATTTTCTTTTTATCTTACTGTAGAGATAAATAAATAAATAAAAAGATAAAAAAAAATGGACTACATTTTTTTTGGGGGGAAATAGCACTTATTGCTATAAAGTCGGATTTGTCAAATCTGCTTTCCAAATGAAGTCGGATTTGCCAAATCCGCTTTCCTTGTGAAGTCGGATTTGCCAAATCCGCTTTTCTCATAAAGTCGGAATTGCCAATTCCGCTTTTAAAACAACGGTCCTTTGGTAAATAAGTTTAAAACAGCTGTAGATCGGTAAATAAGTTTTGAAAATGCGGTATTTTGGTAATAGATTCACAAAAAGAGATCCCCAATTTTTCCGTCGGTTTGAAACTTTTATTTTTCAGGCTTGCAAAAAACAAAATAAAATGTTGGGAGAATTACACTCAAACCTTGAAGTTTGTCACTTTTTTTTTTTTTTGGTTAAAAAAGGTGTAACATGGGGACTTCTCGGGGGTCACACATCCTAGTATTATACTCGCCTAAGCACGCTTAACTGCAGAGTTCTGATGAGATCCAGTGCATTAGTGTTGGTATGATCGCACCTTTGAAGTTTGTAAGCACTCTTTCCTTAACCAAAAAATCTTATAATTTTTTAAGAAAAAAATTATATTTTTATTTTTAATTTTATTTCAATGATTGATGAGTCATTTACGTGATAGAACTTAACTATGTGATTCGCATTGTCTACGTGACCAAAAGAATAAAAAGAAAACTAAGTAGTTTGAGAAGTCCAAATGACAGGTATCAACGTGACGAGAATTACTTCTTGGTAGAGTCGTCTAAGTGACGTAAATAAGAATTACCTAAGTAACTTGGGTTGTCTGAGTGACAAGAAATATGTGTGATGATACAGTCTTTCAATACGAGTTGTTTGAGTGGCACACGTGCCCCTATTCTGTTAGAATTATAAATATACTAGGTGGTGCTCCTATTCTCCCTCGTGCCCCTATTTCGTTAAAATTATAAATATATTAGGTGGTGCACACATGCATTATACGTGAATTGTTGTCGGTTATGGTTTTGATTAAACTTTTTATTTTGGAGATTTAGTTGTTGAAGAATGGAACATTTGAATGTCTCAAAATGTAGTTTATATCCATTAAACAACAAAACTGGAAAAAAAAAGTGCAAATTAAGGACCAAAAGTACACAAGTTATATTTTTCATTACACCCCGCAGATTTTCAATCCTCTTGTTGTGGGAATAATGTTAAAAGTATATATAAGTAATCAGGGGAGAGATCTCTTCCCATTGAACTTCAACTATTTTTTGGCGAAGGATTTTTTAATGTGTAGCAAGAGTATCATTTGTTTTCCTTTCACGTCCAAGTAAAGAAATAACTATTTCATGTTTTACGTATTCGTCTTGATCTTTAACCTGTTTATTATCTCCTCAAATATCATATATATTTACCGTGGTTGAATGAAATTTGATAAGTCCAAAATTAGTTGAGTCAGGCCCAATAAATCAAGAGGGACCCAAGTCATCTGAGCCCAAGTCGCTAGATCCCAAGCCAAGCCATCACCCAAAAGAGGCCACCCCAAGGGGACCCTTGCCTTCCTTTGCTCCATGCTCTCTTCTTCAGCACCTCTTATGGTATCTCTCCTCACTTTGATTCAAGTCCAACCCAGCTCAAGATACTCCTCTAACGGAATAGGGGCACGAGGGAGAAAATATCAGGATACGCATCGGAGATATAATCCTACTATAATTGTACTTACCAAAGTGGTAGAAACTCTCTCCCTCACGTCACCGTCTCACCGTCTTTCTAAACTTATATAATGTAAGTCATTTCCACATAACGGGCATCACTTCCTTGAGACCTCTAGACTTTGAGCTCTCTACACACACTACACCTCCCTCCACCTAGAGTTTTGCCTCTCTACATCAAGTTTTTCTTTCCTTGCTACTGTAATACTTATTCATCCGTAAAGACCTCTAGCCACCACTGTCATTCCCGAGAGTGGAATAGGTCATTGGGACCGAACCACTATATATCTTTGTGTTAACTCCTTATTTACTTTTTTTGCCATTGAATGCTTATTTATTGTTCATTAACTACACCTGTTCACATACTCGACTGTTGATCTTGCACGAAAATCAATTTGTGCATCATCAATTTGACGTCGTCTGTGGGAACGACTAGTTTTCATTTGATTTCAATCCATGACAATCACTACCAGATCAATGTCTCAACAACCGAGAGACAACAACTCGGTCCATCGGGAGGAGGCTCCGCCTCCCCTCGCACCTTCGGAACCGTCTGCTACTGCGACTCTTGTCGTCGGGCAATAGCAATAGGTCTTACAGACTGTGCAACTGCTGGTAAAGTAAAATTAGCAGATCATCCAGTTGATACTCACCTAGGGAGGAATCGCCCCTCACCCCTGTGGAAGGAGCCACAACCCATCCATTATAGGGGCCAAGTAGCACCCCACCATAGGGTCCCTCGCCAGAACGCCCCAAGGCCACACAGTGCGCCCCTCGCCCAATAGTCCCTCCTCAGCGCGCAGGGAGCCCACATGTTCTCCCTCCTCATGTAACTACGCAAGAAGACGAGTGAGAGAGCCAGTATACCGGTCATGGAAGCCATTACAACCACCTGACGGAGGATGTCCCCAACCAATGGGATGAGAAAATCAAAGAGGTGCAAAACCAACTTGATGATGCCCTCAACGCCATCAAGGCACAGGTGCCCGAGACAGTAGACTACCTGGTAAGGCGCACTGATACTCTATTCATTGTTGATATTGCCAATTACCCCTTGCCCTTGAAGTTCAAGATGCCTACTATCGAAATCTTCGATGGCACTAGAGACCCCCTGGACCATCTTGACACATTCAAATCCCTTATATAACTCCATAACGTGCCTGAGGAAATTATGTGTAGAGCATTCCCTATCACCTTAAAAAGGTCTACATGTCAATGGTACGCAAAGATCAAGCCCTCCTACATTCACTCTTTCGCATAACTAAGTAGATCATTCGTCTCCCACTTCATTGGGGGACTCTGGCATCAGAAGCATGTGACCAACCTGCTCACCATTAAGTAGGATTGAGATGAAAGCCTCAGAGATTACCTCGCTTGTTTCAACGAGAAGGCCCTCCAGATGACAAGGTAGTCCTGGCCGCCTTCATTGTTGGTCTGTGCTCCTCTAGTTTTATGTTCTCTGTCGTCAAGAAGCCGCCATCTAGTATGCCTGAGCTGCTGTTTCGGGCACAAAAATACATGAACGTCGAGGACGTCACCAAAGCCTGTCGGAGTGAGTCCCCCCGAGGAGGGGAGAAAAGGAAAAATATTCGTGAAGACAAGTGGGAAGCAAAGAACAAGAAACAGAGAACCGAGATCGTCTCTATTAAGGACCGTCTCGGTCCATACCCCCAAGAGAACGACATCCTTTCACGCCACTCAACGCCTCGGTGGAGTACACCCTATTTCATATACAGGATGACTCCACGCTCCGCTAGTCCGAAAAAATGAAGTCTGCCCTAAACCGTAGAAATCGCAGCAGGTATTGTCGCTTCCATCGTGACCATGACCACGACACTAATGGTTGTTATGAACTCAAGAGGCAGATCAAGAAGCTCATACAGCGTGGCTAGTTGAGGCAATACATTGCTGGTAGAGGACAAGCCCTGCCACCTGGTCGGGACCAGGATGACAGAGAATACCAGTAACCCCTCAGAGAAATTCAAACGATCTCCTAAGGGCTAGGAGGAGGAGTTGACCCCAACTCCACCAAGGAAGCCTTCGCCCACCTATGAGACACTGAACACCTCAAGATTTTCTCCATTTTTTATTGTTGATTTATTTGGTTATTTATTATTTTATGAAATAAAACTTTGCAATTATAGTGTCCAACACTTATGACCTAACAACAAGTTAAACAAAAAGACAAAAGGTGCCCAACACCAAGTGCCCTCCTCATCTCCATCTCAAAGGAATGAGCCTCAGGCGCCCAGTGCCTTTGCACTCTCCTCATCTCAATCTCAATAGGAATATGCCTCAGGTGCCCAGCTCCTCATTCATCTCCATCTCAATGGAATGAGCCTCTGTCACGGCTGTCCATTTTGAGCAATACGTAGTTATATCTCTGCTCCCGAGCAGCATCAATCTCCAACTTAGCGCCTCTTTCACAAGTCACCAAAAATTCGGCCTCAAGAAGTGTTACTCTTTCATAAGTCAACCTCAACTGTTCGGCGACATCCTCTCATGCCTGCTGCCCGAGCCCTACTGTTCCATGACATCCTCTCGTTGCACACCTACCTTCCAAGAAGTGTTACTCTTGCACCATGGGCGCTGCCCACCAACTCTTCAGCACCTTGGGCGTCGCCTCCAGCACAATGGGTGTCGCCCACCAAGTCTCTAGTACCATGGACGCCACCCACTATGTTGCAAGGGTTGCACAAGATATTTTTCGTGTGCCTGATGCCACATTAGAGTCCCCAATGAAGATGGCGCCACCCAGAACCATGCAAGCGTCGCCCATATGAATGAGCTCCCCTTCATCACCATTTCGCCCTCTCTCCCTCTTGCTATGGGCGCCACCTAGCAGCCCATGGGCGTCGACCAAGCCTTCTCCAACATAAGCTCTCTCCATAAAAAAAAAAAAAAAAGGAGACGTCGCCCAAAGGAGGCCAGCACCCAATAGACCCGTCTCCCACTTCACCGCTGGTGCCACCCAGACTAGGGGCCAGCTCTCTCGAGTCTCCTTGTCTACTCCAATGATGCTATCTACTCCTATTCTACCTTGAGACCCCTTTGGGTCACTCCAATGAAGCAGTGAAGCAATAAGGATAGAAGACCGAAGGAGCACCATGGAGAACAAGAAACTAAGAGCTCACTCATACCCTCAACCCCTTCACCACCATCAGGGCTTAGGGCATGGGGGGCAAATGATGAGCCCAAAATTAGTAAATTAGTTGGGCCAGACCCAATAAATCAAGAGGGACCCAAGTCATCCGAGCCCAAGTCGTTAGAGCTCAAGTCAAGCCATCACCCAAAAAAGGCCACACAAGGGCGCCGCCAAAGAAGGCCACCCCAAGGGGACCCTTGCCTTCCTTCGCTCCATGATTTCTTCCTCAGTACCTCTTGTAGTATCTTTCCTCACTTTGACTCAAGTCTAACTCAGTTCAGGATACTCCTCCGACAGAATAGGGGCACGAGGGAAAGAATATCGGGATACACATCGGAGATCTAATCCTACCATAACTGTACTTTTCAAAGTGGTAGAAACCCTCCCCCTCACGTCACCGCCTCACCGTCTTACTAAATATATATAATGCAAGTCATCTCCACATAAAGCTGCTTCAACGCCTTACCAAACCTATATAATGTAAGTCCTTTCCACATAAAGGGCATCACCTCTTTGAGACCTCTAGACCTTGAGCTCTCTACACACATTACACCTACCTCCACCTAGAGCTTTGTCTCTCTACATCAAGTTTCTTCTCCTTGCTACTGTAATGCTTATTCATCAATAAATACCTCCGGCCACCGCTGCCATTCCCGAGAGTGGAGTCGGTCACCTGGACCAAACCACTATATATCTTTGTGTTTACTCCTTATTTACTATTATGCTATTGAATGCTTATTTATTGTTCATTAACTACACCTCTTCACATACTCGACTATTGATCTTGCACGGAGATCTATTTGTGCATCATCAAAACTCATCATATGAACCCTATTCCAATACAACAACAACACCAATATTAGATTGATGGATTTCAGAGTGAAGTAAATCCCTTACATTGTTACTAAAAGAGTATTAAAACATCGACATGAACAAGAGACTGTTGAATGGTTCAGTGGCTTACCATGTCAAATAATGACTTAAAGCGGTGAGGCTTGAAAGTACATTGATTCATGCACTTGAGAAATTAAGTACTTCTAATAGAAAATCACAAAGTCATTAACCCCTGCATCATAGCATTTAATGAAATAATGGAAAATTAGCTTTTATCTAACCGAACATAAGCCAACATCATAAATGCATAATGTCAATTCGATACGCACCTACAACCATCTCATATTCAATTGAAGCATGCTTCAACTTTAAAAGTGTAAACCCAAGCGCAGGTTTAGCAAAGTAATATATTCTCGGAAAGTCCGAGGTCGATCCCACGAGGAATTGTAACAAAGAAGCAACCACACAAAAACTAACAGCAATTTAAAGGAAAAGATTGAGTTGAGAATTGGTTGATTAAGAACAATTTATTTTGGTATTGAAACAATAAGGAAAATACTAGAGCATCAGGTACTCCCTCTCAACTTCGTATAGTAATAATTAAAGACTCAAAGACTTGACTTGAAATAGGAATTAAATGTCGGTTAACCCAATTAACAAATCAAGTGATAAATCCAAAGATTATAATCAAAAGACTATCAGGAACCTGAATAATTATTCAATCATATTATTTTATGAAATCATATTAATTCTACCAGCATGGAATAACCAGTGATTTACACGCAGGGAAACTCAAGCAATCGATGTACGTGGCACAACAACTCAGGAGTTTTTACAGCATAAACACTTTGCTAAAATATTAGGATTTAAATTAACACAATAACATAAATCATTAAGTACAAAAGTCAATACAAATACCGTACTCCGTTGAGAGATTTTTCCTTAGCCCTAGCGGAGCTTTCTAGCCGGACATGATAGAAAGAATGCCAAAAATAAAATAAGAAAATTCGTAGGTCCAAAGTTACATATGCAAAATCCTCAGTATCTATTTATGATCATCTTGGAGAAAAGATCAAATTTCATTAGACTTCTAAATCTGATGCACCAAGTCTTCCACACGCGTCCGGACGCGTGATCCAGTGTGATCTCCCTTTGAGTCATGCTTTATTTCTTCTCATCACTTAGCCCCAATTTTGCACTATAAGCCTGCAGAATAACACAACTCCACTTTAATTCTCATAACATTAATCTTTTAATAAATTAACATTATCATCACACTTTCATACCAAAATGATCAATCTTTCCTCTAATAATTGTAAATATTAGGTCTGAATCACACCCCCCCACTAAGACCTTGCTAGTCCCTAGTAAGGCAAGCTAAAAGATAGCACTAACTTAAAAGTAAAAACAAAACAAAATAGACCAGAACCACTTTCGTAGGACTCACGATTGCATTTAGCATATGCAACAAGCCTTTAAACCCCTAGGTTCCCCCTAGTGGACGAGTATAGTCTCGTGAGGGTTTCCAGAGATGATACCCACAAACATCACCTTGTGATCAAATATCTGAATAATAATTTTATAACATAAATTGTTACCACAATATAAAAATTCTAAGATACAAGCCTTTTATAAGCACATGCAAAGCAAAATATAGAACTCTACGTTATATAAATGTATGCACGTATCATATTCTCATATAAACTCGTGTGTAGTGTGAATTAACTATACCAAGTCAGTAATTTATTCGGTAATCACCTCTACAACTATTAACTATTCGTTTCAATGTCAAATCTCACTAGATAATTCACTCATAAACAAATTCTCTCAGATTATAGTGACTATTTCCTCAAATATCACATGTGAGAAGAATATATTTAAATCAAGACAAAATAATGCTCACATGTCTATTAAAACAATCGTCATTTGAAAGAAAATGATTTGACATAGTCTCGTGAAAGGAAATCAACACACAATAAATAAATAATCACTATTCTTTTTGTTATTCACACAAGTCATGCATCCATCAATACACTCTTGAGATCAAATAGGACTTTGTTTAAGGTTGTAATGGGGCCTTGGGATTAGGGTTTTGAAACGAATGATATTCAGGAATTCAAAAGGCAATCCCGAGAGAACATGTACATTGTACACCCAAACTTCTTCCCATAGCCTTTCACTCTCTATCATTTAGAAGCACAATTTACAACACTTGATCACATTTTTTTTTAAAACTCATGCTTGCTATTATTTTTTTTTTTTTTTCACAGCTAGACATATTGTCTTTTTTTTTTTTTCATATTTTCTCAACCAACATCTCCCAAATTACATAGACAATAAAAGTTCAATCTCGGGATAACTAAGGGTAAACGATATTTTTTTTTATTGGCTTGGTTATTATTTGTTTGGTATAAGAAAAGAAATATTTTTTTTTTTCAAAGGCTCAATCATGGCTTCTAGGGATAAAAATATTCAAAGAATAAGGCTTAGGCTCAAATAATGTTAAAGATGGCCTAAAATCATATCTCAAGAATTCTTGATAACACATTTTTCATGCAAATAATTTAAAGTCAAGCAATTATTCAAAGTATTGGTGTTGACCAAAACAAAAATAATGAGACTATTGAAAGAGATTAGCTGAATAAAAATATTCTTTATTGAGTAAATGTAAATGACCCTCCAAAAAAAAAGATTGGATCAAAACTCACTAGGGTTTTATGCATCTCCACTATATGTTTCAAGTTCTCAAGGTAAAATACCTAACAAATTGTCAACTTGGTAAAGTCTAAAGTGTATAATTTATGAATTTTTATAAGAATATGATATGAGATACAAAAATATATAATAAAGTTCTATGTGATGCTTAAACAATTACAAATTTAAAGCTACGCAAATTATTTCTATATTGTGATGTCAAATTATGCATAAAAATGTTATTTAGATATTTGGTAATACCAAACTAAAATATGCATTTCGTATCATTGAGAATTTTGGTACAATGCATATAAGAGAAGTCAAGCCTAACATAAGTCATCCCAAAATAGGCTTTGACTTCTACACACTAAAAATAAAAGAAAAGATTGTCGAACACCGGGACCTAGAAGTTTCTCCACCGCTGGGACCTAGAAGAAATACTCTAAGATGAGGGGCCTGCCTGATCATGAGAACGACACCCCAGCCTCCTCATCTCAGCCCTCAACTCTCTCATATCTTTCCTCATCTCCTGTTGCTCCTTCCTCATCTCCCTCTGACCTCTCACCAATTCAAACAAAATCTGTCTGTCTGTCCGGGGATCAGTATCTTCATCCACAGGCACCTCCAAATCTTCTTCAGCGAAACTGAAGAACTGATCCCACTCCTCCCCTCCAGGTATATCGCCCTCATCTGCAGCCTCCTCCTGCCGATCTCTTCCCCCCACTGGTCTAGCCACACTTCGGCTCTTCATGAGAGAACCGGAGGTGAGGGCAACAACCTTCTTTGCCCTTTCCATCGTGGCGTCAATTACTACTCCCGACTCTCTACAGAATGCAGTGGCCAGTCCAAGAAATGGGAGGGATGGCTTTTTAGGGTCAACAATTGCCCTCCGCATCTCTGAGAAGATGAGTGATGGGAGGTCAATTGTTTTACCAGTGCCTATGGCATACAGGAGTCGGGCTCTGTCAGGGTAGATGTGGTTATGTCTCAGTAGAGGAAAAATGTTGGATACTGAAATCAAATTCAAAATTTTGTATTTACTGGTCAGGTCACCCTGCTGAAGGTATCTCAGATTATCTGTCCAAACAAACCCTTGGTCTCCAAGTAACTCTCTTCCTACCTCATTGCCAGCGAAATTTTGGGGATATTCAGGGATGGCCACCCGGGCTTGGGTCAATTCAGTCAGACGGGCGATGGTGATGGCATCTACATCAATGATCCTTCCTCGGACATGGGTACGGATTTGACCGTTCCCCCGGTCTTCGGCATTGCTGTAGAATTCTTTGGCCAAAATGGGGATGCAGGGCCAATCTCGCCCCATAAATTTTTCCCATCCCCGTGAAAGAATAATATCCCGGACTCCCAGTCGAGTGAAGTCCTCGATCTCAATCCTCCTCTCGCAAACGTACGGCTTGGAGGCATAAAATTTATCAAAACGTACCCGTTCTTCCAAGAGTTGGAAGCGGGTAGGGTCAAAGGTGGTATCCTCCTCCAGAGTGCTAGGTCTGGCTCTCTTGGGTGGTGCCATAGAGTGAGACTAAATGTTTGAAAAAAAAAACGGAGGGGGTCGGGTTGGTATGGAGACTGAAAAAATTCTTTAACCGGACGTCTCTATTTATACTAACGCACTTGCGTCCGGACGCGTGAAGGTATCGCGTCCGAACGCGTAATCACCTGCCTCATTAATTTACCTTGAAGAACTCGCGTCCGGACGCGTGAGGATATCGCGTCCGAACGCGTTATCCTTTTCTCCAACGGTTGTGTTTCCCGTCCGGACGCATGAGGATATCGCGTCCGAACGCGTTATCCAGAGAACTCAGCCTCAGAGGCTCCCGTCCGGACGCCATTTTCAGTAAGTTTTAAACTAAAATGTGTGCGTCCGGACGCGTGGTCCAGAGTGTTGCTTGTTCTGCACTTAGTTTTTTTTTTTTTTTGCATACAGAATTTATCAATTACAGAATTTATCAATTAGCTCATCAAACAAGTATGCTCCAAGTATGCTCCACCCCCCACTCAAAAGTTTGCATTGTCCTCAATGTAACAACACACAATGTCAGTTTAACTAAGGGTCGCGAAGACATACCGGATGCTCGGAAAAAGATGCTCCTGTATCTGTAAAAAAAAATGACAAAACAAAAAAAACGAACACTAATGTACACAAATATACAGAGCATGGTTAGAGACTGATCATTCATAGTGTGGATCCACCAATTCAATGGATTCCACTTCCACAATACCTTCTTCCAAGAATGGTTTCAATCTTTGCCCATTAACCTTAAAAATGTTCTCATTACTTGGATTTTCAATCTCCACAGTTCCATATGGAAATACCTCCTTGACAATGTACGGACCACTCCATCTAGTCCGAAGTTTTCCTTTAAAGATGTGAAGCCTAGAATTGTATAATAGAACTTTTTGGCCAGATGTAAACGTTTTTCGATCAATGTTCTTATCATGAAACACCTTCATCCGTGCTTTGCTGATCTTAGAATTTTCATAAGCTTCATTCCTAATCTCCTCAAGTTCGTTCAACTGTAATTTTCGTAAGGTTCCGGCTTTGTCAAAATTCATATTGAACACCTTTATGGCCTAGTATGCTTTATGCTCTAATTTCACAGGTAAATGGCACGCTTTTCCATAGACCAATCTGTATGGAGACATGCCAATCGGGGTTTTATATGCAGTGCGGTATGCCCATAACGCATCAGTTAGTCGTAAAGACCAATCTTTGCGATCGGGGTTCACAGTTTTCTCCAAAATATAAGAAATCTCCCGATTGGCTAGCTCTGCTTGGCCACTTGTCTGTGGGTGATAGGGAGTTGCAACTTTATGTGTGACACCGTATTTTTTCATCAAATTTTCAAACGGTTTATTACAAAAGTGCAGTCCTCCATCACTGATGATGGCTCGAGGTATACCAAATCTAGACAAAATGTTTTCTTTTAAAAATCTCAAAACAACCTTGTGATCATTTGTCCTACATGGTATAGCCTCAACCCACTTAGAGACATAATCTACTCCCACTAAAATGTACATATACCCGAAAGATGGGAGAAAAGGACCCATGAAATCTATGCCCCAACAGTCAAAAATTTCTATTATTAAAATCGAGTTTAAAGGCATCATATTTCGACGAGTTAATCCCCCCATCTTTTGACATCGCTCACAGACCTTACAAAAATTATGAGCATCTTTGAAAATTGTTGGCCAATAAAATCCATACTGCAAAATCTTTGCAGCGGTCTTCTTCATAGAAAAATGGCCACCACATGCACCCGAATGACAAAATGATAAAACGCTACGTACCTCATCATCAGGCACACATCTACGGATTATTTGATCTGGGCAATATTTGAAAAGATATGGATCATCCCAGAAGAAACTTTTTACCTCAGTTAAAAATTTCCTCTTATCCAAGGTAGTCCAAGCTGGTGGCATGTTACCTGTGACAAGAAAATTCACTATGTCAGCAAACCATGGAGAGGAGGAAACTACTAACAACTGTTCATCAGGGAATGTGTCCTTGATTGGCACTGTCTCGATGGGTATATCACTCACAAGTCTAGACAAATGGTCAGGTACCACATTTTCTACTCCTTTTTTATCCTTGATAGTTATATCAAACTCTTGGAGTAGGAGGATCCACCTAAGCAGTCTTGGTTTAGCATCTTTCTTTGTTAACAGATATTTAAGAGCTGCATGATCTGTGAAAATGACAATAGGTGATCCTACCAAATATGACCTAAATTTGTCTAGTGCAAATACTACCGCCAGTAATTCCTTTTCCGTGGTAGAGTAATTCATTTGTGCACTGTTCAAGGTTCGACTAGCGTAGTAAATGACGTGTGGCTTTTTATCAATCCTTTGCCCTAGAACCGCCCCTACCGCATAATCACTGGCATCACACATGAT
>CM042185.1:10692693-10718297 GCA_023539305.1 Ilex asprella
GTGGTGGTGGGGTGACGATGGTGATGGTAGTGGTGATGGTGGTGGGGCAGTGAGGGTTATGGTGGCGATGGAGGGGCAGTTGTGGTGGTGGGGTGACGATGGTGATGGTAGTGGTGATGGTGGTGGGGTAATTCCAAACACTACTTTTAAAAAAAAAAAGTGTTTATGAAAGTTATAAGTTCTAGAACCACTTTTAAAAAATTAATTCAAACACATCCTTAGGAGTTTATTTTATCTATTAAATTTAGGGTGTTAATATTAGCCGTCGGATTAATTTTAAAAAATCTTAACCTCGAAAAACAAAAGTCATTTTATTTATATTTTGATATTTAAATTGTGTTATACTTTATTATATAGATAGAACTCAAAAGCCACAAATTGATTGTATGTGAAAAGGATTCAAATTGTAACCGCTAATGTTGATGAGCTTAGAATCAGTTGGGTTCAAGCCTAATTTATAGGTAGGCCCAAATCAGTTAAAATGTAGGTCAAGCTTAGCTCGTGGCCTTAGCCCAATTCAAGATTCAAGGGACTCAAGAAGTCAATGTACGTGAGAAGCAATCATCGGGATAACCACTCTTAATAATCAAGATTATATCTAATTGTACTTATCCGTAGTTGTAGTTATCCTCCTCGAAAAGATAGTAACCTACCCTCCACGCCACTGCTTCAACTAAAACTCTGTGCCTATAAATTGTAAGTCATCTACATATGAGGGACACATCTCGACATCTTTTACACAACTATCTCTTGCTCTCACTCACCTTCTATTTTATTAATAAAGTTCTCCGACTACCGTCGCCGTCTTCAGTGGTTTGGTCACCTCGACCCAACCACTCAATCTTTGCCTTTTTATTGTATATTATTTTATTAATTATTCTGCATCATATACTTGATTGTTTGTTTTTGCATAACTTAATTTGTGCATCATTAGCTACATTGAATGTATAGAGGACATTTATTGGCCAACGGAGAAGAAAAGGCAGAAGGGTGGGTTTGTTCGAATATGTTAATTTAACAATTTTATGCATATATTTAATAGAGTGATGTATTCGATTAGTTTTTGATTGCTCTATAAGTCACAATTGTAATTTGAAAATTAATTGAAGAATGATAGCATAGGCATTAGGTGTTTTATTAAGATTATTATAGTCAATTAAAATTTTTTTATTTTTGTTGATATTTTATAGTAGTACTCGTTGGTGTACGCGTGCATTATACGCCAACTATTTTTATTTTTTTTAAAAAAATAGATAATTTGAACACTTTTTCTTAATATGGAGATAGTTATATATTATATGATGATTATTGAACTTTATGGCACTTACTTGTCAACTTGTTCAATTGTTAGTGAACGATTATACAAAGTGGCACTACTGATGTGGGATAACTGTTACGTTTAAGATTTTTCTCGTATTTTAGTTATATATGAACTGATTTGCATAAGGTTCAAAAAAAAAAAAAACAGAATTGTATTGCATTAAAAACTATAATGTTTAATTTCAGTAAGTGATTAATAGTTGGATGACTAATGATTTCTTGGACTAATAAGAATATATTATAATAGGTTATTATTGTCTTTTTATCTTTTTTAGGATAGCATTATCAATTAATTTTTTTTTTTGGCGAGCATTATCTCTTTATCTTTTTAAGGATAGTATTAAATTTTGTTTTTTAACCAATTTGGATATGCACTAGGTACTTACATATGGTGTAATTTGGTGTCTATTTAATAAAATTCAAGAGAAATCCATGTGCAAAAGGCTAAAATCGGCTCTAATCAACTTATTCGGATCAGAACGGATATCTATTTTAATAGATTCATATATGTGTTGTGAAAAATAAATTCGTTAGACAATTGAATTAGATTCAGATCACATTTTTCAACTTGGATTTGGATCAAATTTATATTGTTTGGAAAGAAGATAATCAAAAGTCAAACAATGAATTTATTAATTGAGTTAATGCAACTAATAAAAAAATTAAAAAATTACTCAAAAAGGGATAAAGTAGACATTATATAATTTTTGAAGGATAAAAAAGAAAATCAAATTTTTTTCTCTCAAGCCACTTTAAAAAGGATAAAGTAGACATTATAAAATTTTTGAAAGAAAATCAAAAGTTTTTCACTAAAGCCACTTTTATTAGTAATATAAATTTATATATATATATATATATATATATATATGAGAAAAATAGTAACATTCAAAACAAAAAATAGTAATATTGAATATTAACCAGAGAACGATTAACGACATGAGTAGTTGATAATGCATACACAAGAAAACAGTAACATGCTCACTAAAAAAAATAGTGAAATGAAAAATTAAACAAAATTGGGGGTCAAACTAGTAACACATTGATCTTTTTTAATTAACATGGGCAACTGATGATGCATAGACAAGAAAACAGTAACATGCTCAATGGAAAAAGTAAGAACATGAAAAAGTTACACCATAGAAAAAAATAGTAAAATGAAAAAAATAAGTAGTAACATGAAAAAAAAAAGTTGTGCTATTACAATTGTACACAATGTGGTCTTCTTCACAAAAATATAGACGGACACGCTGTTCAACGTCATGATCAGTGACAATAAATCAGGGCACTCGCACAGAAAAGACAACTTCTAACATTGAATCACCATCAAAATATCACAACCAACTAAATCAGGACCCAATTGAAACCATGATGAGTTAGCGATTATAACAAAGGTGTGAAACAAGCCTCCCTGATGACACCTCTCGCAGCGAACAATGACGAAAAAATTGTAACATTGATAGAGTTTTGAATGCTGTGCATGGCTGGTAAGAGTTGTCCCATGAGGTTCTGATCACTGAAGGTCATGATCATGTTACTCGCTCTCTCTCTCTATGTGGTACATACACATCACCGTATCTATATATTACCCTACGACAGAAATTGGGAAGGAGGAGATTAGAGGAGACTAGGCGAAGGGTGAGGGAGAATAAAATATGTGAAAGAGTTAGCGATGGCAATGTTAAATTTGAATTTGAATTTCAGATTTTATGAAAAGAAAAAAATCTTACTAGCACATTTTCATTGAATGTGAATCAAGGAATAACTATTTAGGAAACTGACTTAACGTTGAAAACTGCTTTCAATATTATAGAAAGGACATTTTGGACTTATTAAAAAATTTTGGATTGAACTATTTACTAAAAAGATAATAGAAGGACTTAACACGAAATATGTTTAAGTGACGGACTTGACTCATTATAAATTTCATAAAGAAGACTTAACCCTAATTAGCACTTCATTTCTTGATAGTTCTCAAATTAACCTTTTTCCTTTTAAATTGTTTGAATTTATTTGGGCCAATATCCGGTCCATCCGTGGGCCATGATCCGAATGTGAGGGTTAGAAACTGCCATCCCATGGATCTGAAAGTAGAAACTGGAGTGTTAAAGAGTGGTCCCTAAACCTAATTTTAGGCAGAGTGGGCATAAAGTCGTTACACTTATAATAGAGGATATCCTTTCATTTTAATGCCTCACCCACTTCTAGCCACTACTACAAACACCCACTCTAGGTAGTGTCACTTCACCCACCCAAAGCTAGTAAGTATGAACTACTATTTTGAACCAGATTTCTACTCCATAGTTGGAAGTATAGCAAGCACTCATCGGTTCAAATAATATATAGAGTTCGAGTCCAAAAATCGGTGTCTACAAAATAGAAGTATGATTATCTATAAGTTACCTCTTATAGGCATCGATACCATTTACAGTCTTGTAAAATTGGTACAACTGTTTTTTAGGCAATTACCCTGATCTTATTTTAGGTTGACCCTTGCCAAGAAAGTGCAATACATTGCAAAAATGAAACTATGTCGTGCAATCTCTTCGGACACATTTGACAAATATTTGATAGATGCTTATTGGGTATCATTCGGTGACGCTTTTTAAAGTACTTTGTTAAAAAGAAGTGTAACATAAGAACTTATCTAACGCCGACTTCGACCACAATATCTTCCTGTCTATGGCAAATAAACAAATAGTTGTGTGCAAAAGATGGGAAGGTGGCCTAAAACAAAGCAAGGAGAGGAACCCATGATAGAAGTGATCCCTTGCTTGCCCCAAACCTACTTCTTTCAGGCTGGTTTTGGCCACCCAATTACGTGCCTTACACCCCCCTCCCACCTCAATAATTCTTCATGCCAAGAGCTTGCCCTCCTCAAACCCTTCAACCCATTGACCTGCCACTCTTTTTCTTAAACAACCCACTAAGATATTTACTACTCTCATTACTCATTGAACTTATAGATGTGTGCCTTTTAGAATTTTGAAAAATAAGAGAAAGTACTTGTAATTTTACACATGATCGAATTGCAATCCTATAGTGGTAGGAGTCTTGCGTACTAAACCATCCTATTTATTGAATAGCATCCCCGCCACCCTTCCCCACAGATAGATTGAAGTTCTTGCCCGTTCGAAAGAAATAACAAGAAAAAAACGGTCATTAATTGTCAACTTCAGCTTACCCAAGTTAAAAGTGAATATGCACAATGCATTAGGAAAATAGGGTTTTGCATTCACAAAGTTAGGTAGGTTTTTCAAATATAAATCAACTTTGATTGGATATATCATGAATTTTTAGGGATTGATTGCCCAAGTACAATTCATGAAGTTTTCAGCAATTTTAAAAAAAATTGTCAAGAGTAATTTTAAACTATCTAATTTTTTTTATTCGAGATAGATGTATGGACAGGGATCCTCTGTAGTACTGCATGGTGTTATTCCCTTAAACGGTATGGTTTTTGCACATGAAATAACATCGTTTTATATGCAACACGATATCACTTGTTTAGGAAAACAGCACCCCCTGCAGTGTACTGCAGAGGAGTTGTACCCCAGATTTATTGTTAGTAAAACTTTTCCAAACAACATAGAGGCAGAGTTCATCCCTTTCATTTATTTTGTTTGTGGAAAAATGTATGTCATGATAAGTCGAAAAAGTTTAGAATATGAAAGAAATAGAAAAAAGAATGAAAAACAAGAACACGGTGATTTGACAAAATGTGGCTACATCTAAGGACCAAAGACCAATATGCTACACCAGTTCTTATCCATCCAAGCCTGATCATGTGCTGATAGTATGAGATTTTGATTATCCCATCATACACCTAAATAACACTAAGCACCATTAGGACAATTTTGGGAAGCAACTTGCTTTGGATTACTTGTTATGATTGAGTAATACTAAACATATCGAATTTGCTAACATAATCTAACTGTTGAATTGGCGCTGAATTAGTGTTTCGTGTTTTATCGAGATTAGATTAACAAATTTAGTTAAAATAACATTGTTCTTATAATATTTTATCTGTCTCTCATCCAATTAAGGAAACAATTGTTTAAATTTCGTAGTCCAATCTTAGTTCGACTTTTTATGCATTGCATAACAAATAATAATTGAGTGTTTTACCCTAGTGGTAAAAGTAGAACTATTAAGGAATGAATTTTAGAGATTAATTTCAAGGGTAGCCCAGTGAAAACAGGGACAAACTATAAATTCAGACATCTAGAATTCGAAACTTCATAATTCTCTTGAGATAGTTTACGAGGGATTTATCCCTCATAAATTCCCTAATCCCTCCATAAATGGTCTATTTTTTATCAAACCGTAAAAAAAAATTAATCGAAATACGTGTAAATTAACTTAAACAACTTTAACAGTAATACCAAAAAAAAAAAAAAGAGATAGGGTTTGGATCTCATTACATGCTTGATAATAAAAAAAAAAAAATCCATTGATACAATAGTAAAATAGTGAAGCCTAATAATTGGCTTCAGAGTATATAGTTAGGCAACGAAATTATTTGATCATCATCAAGTGGAGATGAAGTATACTATAGAAAAGTGTGTAATAAAGTAAGAAAAATTGAATGACTAATTGAGTTAACAGCACATGAACTGCTTGATTAACTAACTAACACTGTACTTAATGAATCATTAGATAATCACAAAGATTTCTATCCAAACTTAATGGTATGTGTAGACTTTAACCATCACTGGGTTCATTAGTTTAATAATTTTTTAGTGCCTAAGAAGCAAAGACAAGCTATAGACTCTTTGGTTGACAGCTGCTCATATCAATGTTTAATGTCATTTAGCCCACATAAGTTGGATCATGTGTTAAAATACAATTATGCAGATTCAGTTCCCTCCAATACTTTTTTTAAAAAAAAAAATCATTTATTATTAATGAGTGTGGGACCGATTTGAATTCATGGTAGGTGATTCATGAAAAAAAAAATGTAATAAATCAAATCTAATATTGTTTTATGCTAACAAAATAAAGGTTTTTTTTTTTTTTTTGCCGCCATTATTGGAGGGGATCTCATACTTCTGCCTAATTATTTAATTTCCCATAATTTTTTTTTGTATTAGATTTTCATCCCCTCACCTCTTAAAGAACATGTAGTAACTTATATCTATTTAAAGCACGGGTTAATTATAATTTGCCCCTCCAACTATGCCTCTTATTGCAACCAGCTACTTGTAGCTTTAAATAGTGCAATTTTCCCCATCAAGTTTCAATTGGGACTAAATTGCCTGACAATAGCGGTTAGAACATGAAGATACAATTACACTATTTATCTTGAACATTATTATTTTTTTTTTCTTGAGATACCAATTCTATCCTTAAAAAATTAAAAATGAAAAGCAAGAAAAAAAATACATATGTTCAAACCAACACAAACACACTGCACAATAACATATTCGCCTTCATCTTCGTCGCTACCTTCACCCAACACTAACACACACTTTTTTAGGGGTAATTGTATATTTTCAACAAATTAGAGATTACCTAAATTTATCATGTCTAACTTACATCGTGTTTTATGGTCTAAAATTAATTGTTTTAGTTAATTGCAAAATATTCAAACTTTAAAAGGGCTATTTGTTGAAATTAAAACTTAAAAGGGTGAATGGCAAACTACCAAAAGTTAAAAGGGATATTTTGTAATCAATCCTTTAAATAAATTTCAATAACTATCAAATCATATGTGATTTTTAGATTACTAAAGACTATACTAAAGTCAATTGCGAACGCCTGACTATGTCTTGACTTGACCCCTCTTCGGGCCTCTTCTGAATTTCGCTAAGAAGATGACCCGCAATGGTAATTTGAACTTAATTTGATTGTGGAGGACAACTAAAAATTATCTAAAACTGTGGGGGTTAAAAGACAAATTACAAGCATGTGCAACAATGCAAGAAGAAATAAAATGAACCACAGAAAGAAAGGTAGCACCGCAGATTCCGTGGTTCCAGGCTTGCACTCCAATCATCACCACCTCTCTTAAACAGAGAGAGAAAGAATCGTTGAGGCAAAGTAATGGTCCTCTCTCTCTCTCTCCTACACACCCACAGATTCTAGAGATCACAAATTATGTCTCCTACTCTAAATTCAGTGTCTTTTATTCATCAAGGTGTGAGTAATAGCCTATGATTTTTGTAAGGGTCATGCCTGAACTAATGTGTTTCTTTTAGGAATACTGTCTGTATTCGAAATTTATATCATAACCATGAATCCAAATGAGTGTAGTTAAAGAATGGTTATCCTTTATTACAAAAAAAGAGTTGGCAAAGTGAGAGAAAGAGAGTGTGAAACGGACTTTATATTACACCACCACCTCTCCTCCAACTGTTTAACTCCCCCTTATTTAGTATATCTTCAGTTACAACTTACAATGGTACGTATGCTTTTCTTGTCTGTTCCAGCCAACCTCTCTCTCTCTCTCTCTCTCTCTCTCTCTCTCTCTCCTATCTATAGACACAAGCATTCTCTTCCCCTAAATTTGCAGAAGGGAAATGCATCTTTATAAACAATCACTTCCTTGAAGGATAGGATGACTAATTCTGTAATTCACAGTTACTATCCCTTAGGAGGGGTGTCTTCTGACTCTTAAAACTTTCTCTTTCATCATTCATAAATATCCACTCACTTCTCTCTCTACCTTCCTCCATCACCTCCCCTCCCCCCTTTTTCTCTAGATCCTTGTATTGGTGGGGTGTGGAGGAGGAACATGGAAAATTTGGAGGAAGGCATAGCTCCTAAAGATCTCAACCACATAGTAAAAGGCAAGAGAACCAAGAGACAAAGGCCACAATCCCCAATTCCTTTCACAATCACAACTCATTCATCAACCGGAGACCAAGGCGGCTATGGAAGCAATGAAGAAAACATCAATAATACCAACAACAACACATACTCCTCTTCGACATCCTCAGCTGAACGTGCCAATAGCACCACCGAGGAAGACCAAGACACGGCCAAGTGCCTAATTCTTCTTGCTCAAGGCCATTCAAGAGACTTGCCAAGGAATCAAAATTATGAAGAGTTTGGGTCATATAAATTTACTAGCAAAAGATATGTGGAGGCGCCCATTACAGCAAATGGCAAGGCGGGGATATATGTATACGAGTGCAAGACTTGTAACCGGACTTTTCCTTCGTTTCAAGCGCTTGGAGGTCACAGGGCGAGTCACAAAAAGAATAAGGCCATGGTCACGGAAGAAAAGAAGCCATTGGTGTTCTCTGATGACGAAGAAGCGCCATTTAAGAGCAACATATCTTCTCTTTCTTTGCAATTGAGCAATAGAGGAATATATAGCAATAACAATTCTTCTAAGGTTCATGATTGCTCGATTTGTGGCGCTGAATTCACGTCCGGACAGGCCTTGGGTGGTCACATGAGGCGCCATCGGGGATCTGCGGGTACCAACACAACCCTATCTTTGAGTCCAATTTCCTTGGATCGGTCTGAGGAAGCCAAGAAGTCAAGAAATTCATTATCTTTGGATCTCAACCTTCCAGCCCCGGAAGATGATCACCTTCGAGACAAGTTTGACTTCACCTCAAAGCAACAATACGAAGAGCAGCAGCAGCAACAACAACAACAACAACAAAAGCAAAAACAACCTGTTCTCGGGTTGTCCACCACCCCAACTTTGGTGGATTGTCACTACTAGGTAAGAATGCTCAATTTTTCAAACGCCAATCTTCTTTACTAGTTTGAAAGCTAGTAGTGAATTACCAATATTCTTTGATTTGTTGTCATTTAAAAGATGACGGATTCTTTTGGATACTCTTTCACAACTATATAATTGGACATGAAATTCTTTGAATTCTTTGGTAATTGGTATGCAGTTTGTTCTGATAGGCTTTTGATTCATGAAAAGTGCATGAAAGGGCATTTCTTTTCCTATCATTTTTACTGGCATTGTTGTTGTCAAGTGGCAGAGAATGTGTAACCACTTGAGAGAGAGAGAGAGAGAGAGGGGCTGGCATGGAACTGTCAACTCCATCACAACCAAAAGTCTAGGTGTTTTAGCCAACCTCTCTCTCTCTCTCTCTCTCTTCATGTCATTTGCGCCAAAATAAAAATTTATGGAATGCCAGTTAGTAACTTAGCTTCCCACATGAATCCCCCCACCTTTTTTCATTTACATTGTTTCAATGCTAATACCATGATGCTTTTGAACGCATTTACACTTGGCTATTTTGGTTCTTTCCTTAGCATGGATCACCATCCTTTTAGTTACTAGCTGACTCATTACACCTATTTTGATACCTATACACATCCAGTACTTCATGACCCACCAACCTTAACATGCCCTAATTGATTTCTTAGTCTTCCCTTCCCATCTTATTTCACTTACAAGTTACAACATGAAAGTACAACATATTAAATCTCATCCGATAGACTAATGATTGAAAGACGTGTTTTTGATGAAACAGTAAAAAAAATTATTGTAATTTGATTGTCACAAATCCAGGTATGAGAAATTACCACTGGTATGACTATATAGATCGTTCCGGATCTTGTAATGACGAGAGTTTCGTGCACTGAATTGTTCTTTAAATAAGTGGGCGTGATATCCTTAGTTAATTGGACAGATCAGTCAATGTCTCAGAAGCCATGAGACAGTGGTAATAGATCACATGAAAGTGATAAATCAAGGGACTCATGATCTGGCAAAATAGTAGCAAATATCACTCCACCACTGATTTTAGCAGAGTGGGGTCACAAATCATAAGAAATCTGATTAAAGTTTGGCGGATTCATCATGAGCATGTAGTTAGATCGTCTAAATAACTAGTGACATGAACATGTGTGTCTGCATAAATTAGGCCATTATGTCCATTAGAAGGAATGATTAGAGATGACAGCGAGCGGTATACCAAACGTTGGCCCATGTCTTGTGGCGTATCCTCAATCGAGCGGTTTTTGAGGATATGTATGTATGTGTGTGTGAGAGAGAGAGGGAGGGCAACTTGTGAGGTTAATAATTCCTTGGTCCGTTTAGAAAAAAAATTATGGAAAGTGAACATAAAAGAAAATAAAGTGAAAGAAAAAAAATTGAAAAAATATATATTTTCATGTATGTATTTAGTTAGCATGGAAAATTTGTAAGAAAATTTTAAAAAAAATCATTATATTGTTTGAAAGAAAAGAAAGTTACAATATTTTTTTTTAATTATCTAAATTACCCATAAGTATAAAATCGATCAAAAGAAATAAAAAATATGTATTATAATTAAATTTTTAAAAAGTGACTCTGACCTAATTCTGGGACAAGCACCAACACCAAGTTCTTTAAGTCAAATTATATGATTAATCAAATTCATACTAAGATTTTTTTAAATTAATAACTAATAAAATATTTTAAGAAAAATAATGGTAACATTGAAAGTCAGTTATGTTAGTTAAATATTACAATTTTCTTGTATTTTTTACAAGAAAAAAAAGTTTATTAGTTGTGAGAAAATCTATTTTTCCAACATTTTCCATTTCATGCTAACAAAACATATGGAAATTTTAAAAAAAAAATTCTTGCATTTTCTAGCATTATCCTGCTAAACAAATGGACCATTTGGGTCTGTTTGGCTAGCAAGAAAAAGATGATGGAAAATGAAAGAGATAGAAAGCGAAATAAAAGAAAAGAAAGTGAAAAAAAAATATATTTTCATGCATGCATTTAGTTAGCATTAAAAACTTCTAAGAAAATTTTAAAATAATTTCATTCCATTGTTTGAAAGAAAGGGAAGTTACAAGAAATTTTTCTAATTGTCTAAATTATCCTTAATTATTTTAATTCGGTCTAAAAAAGAAAAAATATTTTTTATTATTCAAATTTTAAAAAAATTGGCTCCTTATCTAATTCAGAGATAATAATCAACTCAAACTCAGATCTCTAGACCAAATTATATGGTTAGTCTAATTTGTACAAAGTTTTTTAAAATTAATAACTAATTGAATATTTTTTTAAAAAATAAGGGTACAATGAGAAATTAGGTCATTGAACACAACTTTTTTGCTTTTTCTCGTGTTTTTACAAGAAAAAAAGTTAGTTAAATGTGAGAAAATCTAAGTATGGAAGAAAATTATTTTTCTATTATTTTTTATTTCATGCTAAACAAACACATGTAAAATTTTAAAATTTTAATTGATTTTGATTATTAATTCGCCTTACAATCCAACGCCAATTTTTCGTTAAGAGTTTTGCTTTAATCGACTTAAAAGTAGATTGACACAAACCTGATGATGAACCCTTTAAACAAAAAAAAAACAATTAGCAAAAGAGAATGAGAGAGAAGTTGGATCTCAAGATCTGAGAAAGACTAAGAGAACTTTTATTATGTCCTGTGGGAATAGGATTTGTGAAGTTTTCCTTAGAAAAGGATGCCCTGGCATTGGCATATATATATATATATATATATATATATATATAGATGTGTGTGTGTGTGCGCGCTTGCTATTTAAGCTTAATCAATAATTCTTTGACCTAATCTATCATAATATTGGATTGGCTGTGAGTATCAAGTTATACGAGGACCCAATGTCAATCCAATGGTTAAGAATGATTAGATCAACAAATTAGATCGACATATAAGTCTTAAGTAGCATTGCTCATAAACAAATATATGACCACAGTTAGTGAGCGATTATGTGTATCCGAGTTTTTGCACAACAACAATTGAAATACCAAAAGATGCATGATTGAAGCAATTCCAGTTACCAATATATATATACAAACACAGCTGATAAAGAACAATTTTTTGTAAAATTTTCATTAAGTTAAGGAGAATGTATCATGCTGATGTTGGTATCTGTAAGGTATTTACTTTTTACTCATGAAAATTTTCCATCAATCCAAACACCCTAAAAAATGAAAAACTCCAAAGAAAATATGAAGAAGATTCTACATCAGACCTTGCTATTGATAAGATCTGAATTCACAGAAGAGTTGTAAGAACGCAGGCCAAGAAGATATGAAACCTGGCAAAATTCAAAAAGAGGGAGCACAGTTACTTAGAGTCGGATGTAATATGAATTAATTAGTATCATTATTGAATCAAACATTTGGATCATCACCATGGTATTTGTGGAATTGTTGCACTAGCCGGCAATGGCGCATCCGGCACCGGTACTGGAATTGGCTTCGGCGTTGGAGGTGGTGGTGGAGGAGGAGGATCGATCTTTCCTGCAATGAATCCAAGCAAATGAATACTCATAGTTACCAAAGAAAGTAGATTACCAACAAGGCTAGACTTGATTTGGGGGCCGTAATGGATCATGTTACTTATCCACGTCAAAATTTATTCAACATATACTTGTAGGGGTGTAATTTAGGCGGGTTGGACGGGTTAAATAGTCAACCCTAACCTTAACTCTAATCTTACCTCGGGTTGATAAACTCTATCCGAGCACTGCCTGAGTTTAATTCGGGCAGACTCAGGTTGAATTCGGGTTAATTATTTCGGGTTAATTTTGGATTAATGTTCTAAACATGATGCATATATTACATAATATTTAAATAATTTAGCAACCAACAACTTCAATCAAGTTTTTAATATAAAAATCATAATATTAAGATCTCAATACAACCACAACCATACAGAACACAGTCACAAACACTGCGCAGACTGAGTTGAGAATCAGATTAATCTTAGAATAAATATTTATATAATAGTACTTCGGGTTGAACTCGATTTTAATATTCGGGTTCGACCCCGTGGGTTCGAGGGGTCAACCCTAGGCCCACCCAAATTGAATTCGGGTTGAAAATTTTTGACCCAAACCCAACTCAAGTATTAAAAACCCTTGCTCAAGCCTTAATTTTTTTTGGGTTGGGCTCGGGTTAAATCGGGTTGCCCAACCCAAATTACACCCCTATATACTTGACTCTTTTTGTAATTATGTATAACTAGATTCGTGTCATATATAATTAATGTTTAGTAGAGTTTGTGTCGACTCATTATTTGACAAATCTAGTGAGTCACGCACATGTTAAGCTCAAGTACAAAATTGATATGACTGACAAATTGCAAGAATTACAATCAAATTTATTGCAATTGGGAGAATGAAAATCAAAATGCATTTTAGTAGATAATAGGGGTAGAGGCACTAACCACAAAACAGTAGGTTTCCAGGAGGTGGCCTCTCTTTATTGGGGTTGGGATCAGGATCATAAACCCTCACATAGAGCTCTTGGCCTAAGTACCAATGCTTCAATATTTGTGACCTCAAATTCCACATTCCGGGGTTGTCTAGGTATGCATAAACTGCAGTCCATCCTCCTGGGTACACCTGATAATATTCTATCAAACACCTTAGCCTCAGACTGAATGTGTGTGTGTGTGTGTGTGTGAGAGAGAGAGAGAGAGAGAGAGAGAGAGAACCTGAACAGTGGAGCGGACTACTGGATCATAAAGGTTGTAGGTAGAATTGGAGTTGGGTGTCCAGTTTCCATCACCAAACCTCAAAGATTCAAAGATATGAACACCAAATGTGAGCTTAATTTCTAAGAGAGATGTTGATAAGATTAGTTAATAGTCGTGTAATGTCTAAGTTGACGCACTTATTAGAATGTGTTCATTTTGACATGTCACCAACACACTTGACAAAATATAAACTGATTTGCACCCGAGTGTATTATGTATATGTAACGATAAACCTGGTGATACTTACCCTACAACGTAGAACCCGAATCCATCCAAATGCCAGGAGTCCATGACACTCAAATCATTCTTGAACACAATCTCGAGCCATCCCTTGTGCTTCCCACTCACCACAAAAGTACCATTCACAGACATCGGACTTGAAGAATTAGCAGAAAATTCATCAAGTAGGTAAACCCCAGACCCATTGGCAAAGCTATCAGCCAGCTTCAATGAGGTATCTGGAGTGAGATAGGACACATTGTTCACGGTATAGCGAGGAGCACCATCAATCTCAGCCGTTGATCCATGGAGAATGAAGGTTTGTGAGAGTGTCACATTTGATACATTGAACGTTCCTTGTGGGTTAGGCCTGGCTGCACCGGTGGTCAAGTTCCACCTGCAGACAGCAACTTATGGGCTCAGTGTTCTGAATTATACATCCATTTCTCTATTTGTGTCATTCTTTGTTCTAATTTTATTGGATGTCGTTTCTATTTGAGTTTTGTGATTGAAAGTGTCGTTTACCTGATGGACTGAGCTTGCTGGACTGAGAATTCGCGGTCGAATGGATCTGGCCCTATAGGTAAAGGCCCATTAGGAGGTATGGTGGAGTTGTCATAGTGCAACACACCAACAGCCACAAGAGGACTATGTTCAGTGACATTCACCAGTTTAGGACTTGCAACTATGTAATAATCAGCTGCATTTTGATCGGCTGTGACAAGTACAGAGTAGGACTGGCCGACATGCACATCGAGAGAATCCAACGGTATTTGATTGGTGTACGATCCTTCGGTTTCAACCAGAACCATCCGATGGTTTTGGATCCTAAAATTGATACTCCATGCTATGCCAACGTTCGAGATCCTGAATCGGTATGTCTTCCCTGTAGACATGAAAAGGGTGGGAATTAGCGAAGCTGCACAGTGGCCCAATGGGCCGATGAGGGTAAGCAAAATACCTGGTGTGACAGTAAAGGATTCATGGGCTTTTGCAAGGGGATCCAAATATGAGCCTTTGCCATTCATAAGGATACTACCAGGCGAACTATCATAGGCCTCAGAGGTGGTATTTAACTTGGACCTAACATCCTTGTTTTCCACATCAAAACCCAAAATTAGATAAAATTTAAAAAAACTGATATAAATTTTTAGGGACGAAATTACCTTGAAATTCTGCTGGTACCAATCCCCTATGAGCAGATCGAAATCGGCTTCGGGTTGAGAAAATGGTACAGGGATGACAACCCGATTATTGACACGGATCGGGCCGAAACCGCCACCGGCCTTGTGGAAGTTGATGGAGGGGAAGTAGAAGAAGCTGCCAATCTGGTCCTTGGTCTGGAACACATAAGTCCAATTCTTACCCGGTTGGATCGGGCAATTGGTGCCGGATACTCCATCTTGCCATGAGTTCAGCCTTTGTTGTATGCCATTCCTGAATTTATGACACCATCAAAACCTTTTTTTTAAAAAAAAAAAAAACTCTAAATGCAACTACTTGCATATTACAAACATAAGAGCACTTTTTCCCTTATTTTTCAATTCAGGTTAAATTTGGATTTTTTTTAGACCGCCTAGGGTTGAAATTGAATTACCCAATTCAGGTTGGTAATTTGAGCTCAACAAACAATAATCCTAAATTAGGTGCGAACATTTACATTTTGTTGGATTATTACATAAGTTTACATGACTCACTAAAATGAAACTCATCAAGACAACTTTTTAAAGGTGTAAGGGTGCGCCTTCTTTATATAGGCAAGAGGGGAGAGGACATTTGAGTTGTCTCTCCTAAGTGGAATGACAACTTTTTTTATTCTTTTCTCTTTTTGACTTATCCTACATCGATTGTGTAAATTTTTTTTACTCTCTATAGTCCTTATAAATCATGTTTCACGCCCTTTTTAAATAAATAATAATAATTACATATACGTACATATATTATATTTATATTTATATTTTTTATATTTTATAAATATAATACATGAATTTAGGTTAAGCCCGTGCTCTTAACCTGAGCTTTGCCAAAATTAAATTCGGGTCGAAGCTTTTCAACCCTAATGCTATTTTTTTCGGGTTAATCCGCCCAAATTATACCCCTATGATTAATATTAAGTGAATGAACTTCATCTAATGGTCCAAAAAATGCTAGAGCACCCATTGGGCTTAACCATGAGGGATTTATCCCTCATGATATTCTAGTTTCGACGTAGATTGTCTATTTTTTATTGGATCAGAAAAGAGATTAGTCGAGAAGTACGCAAGTTAACCCGTACATCCTTGACCGTTGAACCCAAAAAAAAAAAAAGTTAGAGCAATTCTTGGTATATAAATATGCAATGCATCACATGACTTGAATTAATGTGACTAATTACCTTAATAGTGGAACCATGTGACTATTTTTAAGCAAGAGCCTTCCAACAATGTAGAGTCCAACCAATTTACGAACTAAGGTTGAGATAGTTTTCAAGACAAACTCAAACTATGGTTAGGATAGTTTTCAACACAAACTCATACTCTAATAGATCTCTTCTCCATGTACTGCTCACCAAAGTTCTATGTTCGGGAAATTCTCCAAATAATTTTCAACACAAACTCATACATTATGTTGAATCGGGTGTTAATCATAGTGGATTACCAGACACCAACAACACTAAATGTGCTTCATGATTGCCTTATACTCTTACTTAATTTTCACTTTGATATGATCAATCTTTTCGTGTACTATTTTCTGCATGAAATCTTCAAAAAGATTAAGTGACATATTATTCACCTTACCATTAAATTCTAGGGTTTCTATGCAAAGGTTCTCATGGCTCTTTGTACTATGTACAGAGAGAGAAACAGACAAACACACAAACAAAGAGAGAGAGAGAGAGAGAGAGAGAGAAACAGACAAAGAGAGGGACAGAGTTACCATGTCATAAGCAGTGGCTCATCCATATTGTTGAACACATTGACATGAATATTATCGTTCGTTGTGACATTAATAAGAGGTCCAGGGAACATCCCATTGATAGTAATAACCTGTCAAACAAAAACACAAACCTTTTCATGCAAGAAATCTAAAAACGAAACCTTCAATACTCACCTTTTTCTTAATCAAATCCTAGCAAAAATATGAACCTCTAATTCATACCGGTTGATCCACCAACACCGGTTTGATCGTCGTGTCAACTGCTACATGCCACTCCAGAAAAATATCATCACAGTTGACTACTGAAAAGAGTGTCAGAACATTCAGGAGAAAGATTTGCCGTGAAAAATCACCAAAGAGAACCATGGTGGCGGTGGTGGGTGGTGGTGGATTCTCTATATGAATTGACTAAGAGGATTGAATACAGTCCAAAGGAAGAGAAAGTGGTGAAAATTTCAGAGTGAATATAGAGAGCCAAGAAGGAGATTGATTTAGAGAAGAGGTTTGATTAGGACAAATCTAAGACACAGTTTGTGTTTTGTTTCATGTAGCGTTGTTTTGTTACGCACAAGGGCCTGGTTGGCATATGAAGGTTGTTGCTTTTTCTATAGGTTTTATAGTACTTGAAATTTTGTAGGCTTCCTTATTCCCAATTTGTTTTGGATAGTGACATATTTTGGTGGATTTTGAAATCGTGTTTTAGATTGAGGTCTGTCATTAGGATTTAGAATTTATGTTTTTTATTTTATTTTATTATATGGTAAATCATTTATTTTGGATTTACATAAGACGCGTTATGGTTAGAAATGTGAAAATATGAATTTTACTTATGCTACTCGTTTCATAAACGAATGGACCTTACACGACGTGACCAATAAACAAATCGAGTTTGAGTAAAGTTAATCAAAATAAATACACAACACGACTCGGTTATATACTAATATATACAAGATTCATACACGACATGCACCCAATATAACACAACTCGTTAGACACGAATTAATAAACGAATCGATTATGAATAAATTATTTTTTTGACATGAATCCGCTAAGACCTGACAGGATTGACGGACCCAATTATAATATATAAAATTGATATAAATACGTAAGAAGAAAATCGAGAAAAGTATTCTGAAAGAATAGGAATCCATCTTTTTATATTAAATCTAAATATCATATATCTTAATTTGACGGGTGCAACCAAAAATAGTCAGTATCATAGCTCTTATTTTGATATTTTATTTTATTTTATTTATTTATTTTCATAATTAATGATTGAAAATAAATTAAAAAGATAGGTCGGCAAGGAATTTCAGTATCGTAACCTTAGTTCCATCCTAACCTAAAACATCTGGGAAATTATGAAGAGTGCAAATAGAATTTCAAAATTTAGGGTGTAAGGGCTAAGTTCTTACTCGGCCCCCCACGAAAGAATTCTGGCTGATTAGGTGTATTGTCCCTGTAGCTTTTACCTCTCTGTCCGTTGGGAGCTTGTCCCACATCGGAAGAGAGTCGTCTCTCTCACCTGCATATAAGTCTGGACCTCATATGAGTGATCAAACGGCTGATGGGTACCCACTCATATGAGGTCTAGGCCTATATGCAGGCGGGGGAGACGACTCTCTTCCAATGTGGGATAAATTCTCAACGGGCAGAGAAGTCAAATACTACAGGGACTACACACCTGATCAGTCAAAATCCTCGAGTGATCGGATTTAGTCCCTTACATAGGGTTAACTCGTATTGACATTCATTGAATTATGTTTTATTGAAAATTGATCAAATCATAAATGGTTAAGGTTCGAGGCTTGTTCATAGAATTTTTTGCAAAGTGAATGGCTTATTTCCCTCTATTTTTTTTTTTTTTTTTTAACATAGTGGGTAGGGGTGTTCACACTATTCTACAAGTAAAAATTCGATATTTTGTGGAAGATTTTTTTGACCTATCTTACCTAATCAAGTGTATTATTCTTACCCGAATTCCGTCCAAAACAATCGAATAGGAAATCAAATGAACACATATTTTTTAGTTATTAATTTTTGAGTAATTTTAAGAATTTAATTAATTAATCTGCATCAATTAACTAATGCAATAAACCAAAAAAAATACAATAAATTCGATACCAAAAAATCTTCCATTGGCCTATATGATTCTTTCGGGTAGCTGATCAATAGAGTCGAGTAGGATAACATAAAATCTAAATTTATAAATAATCAAAAATTTGAACACCCTAGTACTAAGAGATCATATTTTTTATGACATGATTACTCTATTGTGACGTGTACACATTATAACCGATAAGTATCTATCCTCCCCAAATTCTAGAGTAGGAGGAACTTCATATAATGCTTACTCTTTTGACATACCCTTGATTATAGGTTTAATATAATCATGCAAATGCTATAAAATCTATGGTACAATGATATATATATATATATATATGTGTGTGTGTGTGTGTGTGTGTGTCTTGAATGAGTTAAAACTAAATGAATTTAATTTGGAGTAAGAGCTATGCTTTGTTTCAATGTTGTGCCGTGCAATCCCATCCGCTATAAAATCTCCTTCAAAGAATGACTCTTGGGTGGTTTTTGTTTCAGCATTTTCGAGTGAAAGCAACAAATTTGCATTCTTAAATCGTATATTTATTGTATAGCTTTTACGTTAAATTATAATTTTACCCTATCAACTATGGGCTTGATCTCATATTGTCCCCCTCGACTATTTTAATTCATTTCAAACAGCACCCAAGCCATACGTCGGGTTATATTTTGAACGGAATGTCTCAATATGTTGTAAAATAAAAATTTATATAAATTTTGGGTCATGTGAAACCACTAGTTACAATTGGAGGTGCAATATGATGTAACGATTCAATATGAAATCACTAACCATAGTTGCAGGTACAACGTGAAAAAAAATTATAATTTACGGCATAATTTGAGACATGAGACATAGTTAAAGGGGTCAATGCATAACTCACCCCTTTTGCCATGTGGCCATAACAGTGTGAGACTTTCACCATCAGATTGGACATTGATCAGTCCGTGTTTATTTATACTTTCTCTCAGCTCTGAGAGCTTCTCTTTTGGATTGTTCACAGAACAGAATTGCTAAAAACGTAATACATGGAAATGCAACACATTGATAGAAGCTAGTTAATCCATGACTTAGGTTTCATCTTTCGTTTGCTTTTCGTTTGTTTTGAGAGTCAAGTTCGAGGTCATAGTTATCCGATTGTTGTATTGAAATTTTTTTGCATATTTAATTTCAATAGATAGTTTAAGTGATAACAACACTGAGTTATAAATTAAAATGTCATAAATTCAAATTTTAGCAACTCCTTGGTACTATGATATGAGAGATTTATCTCTTATAAATACTCTAGTCGTGATGTAATTGGTCTGTCTTTGACCGAATTATAAAGGAAATTAGCCATTGAACTAAAAAATATAAAAAAAAATTACATATTTTTTCTTTTATGCAAGTACAAAACATAATAACAATTAATAGTTATAGCTAGAGGTAAGGGATGAATCCGCCAGCAAAGAAATATTTCACCTTGAACTTTTACCCAAAACCATGTTTTTTTTCAAACTTATACCCAAAAGAGAGTAGTTTTGAAAATATTTCTCTAACCCATGCAATTTTAAAAACATCATTCAAACTGACGTTTTTATGTAATAACGTCATTCCAACCAACATTATAATAAACTTTTTTAATTTAAAAAAGTCACTTAAAAACGTTGGTCTAACCAACATTTTTCTAAACACGTTGGTTAGACCAATGTTTTTTGTGTTTGTTTTCTTACCCCAGCCTTCTTTCTATGTTTTCCTTTCTTCCTTTTTTCTCTCATTATCCCCCAAAATTGCGAGCCCTAAACCGAAATCGCCAAAGTCCCCACCATCCAAAATCACAACCACCCCCATCCCTTACCACCACCATGACTACCCCCATCCCAATCCACCACAAAGCACACCACCACCATGACCATCACTATCCCACATCCCCCGCACCATTACCATCCAAATCCACCAGTCCCTGTACCACCACCATTCGAAACTACCAAACCTCGCACCACTATCATCCAAAACCACCAGACCTAGCATCACCACCATTCGAAACCACTAGACCTAGCACCACCACCATTTACAGAGTAGTTGTCATTGGCCACTAGAGTTGTTGGGTTGAATTCCATCGGAGCCCCTAATTCATTGAAGACCACCGGAGTCCCAATTCGTATGTGACTGACTCTCTCCCTCTCTGTCACTCTCACTCGCTCTGTGTGTGTGTGTGTGTCACAGTATGCTCTCATTGTCATAGTATTATTTTGTGTAGGCCTATTTTTATGGTTTGATTCATCTTTTGTTCATTGTTATTTTGTGGTTTGATTCATATTTTGTGCACTGTTATTTTGTGGTTTGATTCATCGATATGCACTGTTAATTTGTAGTTTGATTTATCAATATGCTAGTGTTTGTGGTGTGGTTCATCGATATGCACTGGTGTTTGTGGGTTTATTCATTAATTTGGGGTTTGATTAATTGATATGTTAATTCTACTATTAACAAAGGTAATTTGCAATATTAATTTGTGGTTTAACAAAGTAGGACCTTAGTTTATTCATTGATACATTTGTCTTGTTCATGATATTTACTTGAGAAATCATTTTTTCCAATCCTATATTGATTCTATCTTCCTCCTTGTGAATGTAATTTAAATTAACACGAATTTTGTGTGTTTTTCAACTTCTGCTAAGTACTCATTTATTCATTCTTCATTCATTCCTTTATAATTTAACTTTTATACGAGGTTGAGTTTTTAATTTAAAAAATATATATAATGATAATTAAGATTAAGTTTAAATTTAAATTGCGTAACTTAAAATTTTCACAAATTGTTTGAGATTTGGTATAAGTTTAAAGTTCCATAAAATTCCAAGCAACACCATTTTGCAACACCATCTCTTTCTCACTCTCAGTATAAGCATTGTAGTTATGTCTCTCAGTCATCAAGCAAACATCATTTTCCTCAAAATAAATATCAACATTTCTCAAGTTTTTAATAGTGTTCTCCAAGGTGTTAAGTTTTTGCCGATAAATGCGCATGTGCAATCGATATTCTATCGGGTCACTAAGTATCATTTCGAATAACGAGATAATGTGGCAAAGTGAAAAGAAAATGGGTTTAAGTTCTCTAAGGATGTTGTGGAACGAGTACAACATCCGCAGTAAATGAGTCGTGTCTACAAAGTGATGTCATTTCATAGAGAGTGTGGTATTGCTGAGGTGATGACTGGAGATGGTCAGAACTAAGTTGTTTCTCATGAAGACTGGTCATGCACATGTAGAAAATAGGCAATTTATAGAATTCTTTGCTCTCATTTTCAATTATATTTTCAGTCTTATATAAATCCTATATACAAAATCAACATTTTAGAGAAAATTTGGGAGCCCCAAATGTATCCTCTAGAGCATGAACATTATTGGGATGATCCTTCACAGTCCAAGTTAGTCCCTGATCGCAACCATCGTCAAGAGTTGGTTGGTTGTCCAAAACACTGCGCATACTGAATGAGATGGATTTTTTGCTAAAGGGTCATAATCAGATATATTGTGGGTTGTGCAGCAAAATGGGTCACAATCGTAAAAAATGTTCATCCAGGAGCACTCGAGCTCCAACTTCCCTTCCCTAGGCATATATAATTTTTTTTTTAATAGTTAAGTTGTCCTATGTTGTACTAAAGTGTGTAGTGGACCTTATGATGTGTTTATGTTGTAATATTTGGTAGGTAACGCTGAAAATGAGATGTTTGTTGTAATGATATTGGTCACACTATATGGTAAGGCGAAGATCCCTCACCTTTGTATTGCAAGCGTTGTGATCGCACCGTACGATAGCTACATGTCGCATACGAGCAAATAATTTGTCATTTGCTTACTGTAGAGTTTTACGGGGCGCACAAGGTTGTGTTGAAACTATTGGATTGACATCTCATCACAACCCTAGTTGAGAGGTGGTGTGTTGAGATGCACACGTTTCATCTTCCTGTGGGTGAGGTCACTATCACACTTTAGGATGTCACAATACTTAGTGGACTACCGATTGATGGTATACCAGTGTGTGGCAGGGACAGTTGCCCTAATGACATTACTTGAGCTGTACTATGCCAATAGTTGCTTGATTTTACACCAACTATAGGAGTTATAGACGGGTCTTTCCTCAAGCTTAGTGTTTTACGAGCTCATTTGGATGGAGGTGTGCCTATTAATGTTGACGATGAGTTCATAGCATGTTATGCCAAAGCATATATCATGTTATTGATAGGTTCTTATTTGTTCATAGGCAAGTCATCGAGTAAGGTGAAGTTGATGTATCTTATATTGTTTGCCGATATTACTATTGTCGGTTAGTACAATTGGGGCAGTGCTGCATTGGCTTGGCTATATTTCAAGATATGTGTCGCGACTAGACGTGATGCTAAAGATATTACAACTTACTTGTTCTCCTTAATGTAATGTCATATTAACATGTTACATTACTATTGTTTCCTGTATTTATACAGTTATGGGTATGAGAGTGTTTATCACAAATTTATCCACAAAGATTACTCCCACATGTCCCGTTAGCACATGTAGTTATGGATGGAGTTAATTTACATGCGGAGGACGGCCCATCACATGGTGTTGCACCCGCACTTGCACCAGCACTTACATCACATACTGCGCCATATGATGAGTTATTTTTAGGGCCTCGTGAGTGTAAGTAAGACATTAAATAATTGTACGATTCATTTTTTACTCGTATATATTGGCAACAAATGTCATATGTATTTTTTTTTTGTTATCTAGTTGGAATGTTGCATTTTTCAAAACAGCACACTCCTACCCATGTTCTCAGACATTACAGAAATCAGCTTAACCAGTTGTGGGAAGAGCATGGATACCAACACTTTCACGTATATTTTTGAGTTATTTGTGGGTTATCAATTTCTCGTTGTTTTATAATGGGTGGTTGGTTATTTGTATGACGGGTTGTGATCTTATTATATGGTTGTTGGTTGGCTAACGGATAATTAGTGGGTTATTGGATACTGTTTGTATGGTTGGTGGATGTTTGTAGATTTTTTGGGTTGTGGTTATTATATTGGTGGATGGTTTGTATGGTTGTGGATACTTGTTTGATTTGTGACATATGAATGGAATACAATATGCAACAGGTCTTTTTGAAAAAAAAATTGGGGTCATACTTATAGAAGAAACTCTACTGAAATTTTTTGAATGTCTTATAACAACTATTTACATTCTTATATTGCAAATGATATGACAACCTTTCACTGTGGATGTATTGGACAGTCTACCAGATTAATGTTTGAGGGGTCGAGAATTACAAACTACACATGCACCGTTTGTTTGTTTTGATGTGGTAGAGTGACATTTTTTTGACCGTATTCTCTGACAGTTTGAGTGTAGACAACCAATACCAGCAGCCTGTGATTTAAGTAGGGAGTTGCATGCCGCAAATACGCGCGACAAACCTGGTTATGACTGGACCACTGCATATCAGCACTACATCAGTATGTGGGAGCAAAGGTAGGATACTATTGTTCACAGTAAGCCTACCATTCACATGATGGATGTCATTGATCCATATATGGAGTGATATCGACGCATTACTCGTCTATTTATCGGACGATCCATGCCGCGACTTGAAGTCAATTTCTAGCCGATCGACAGTATCATCGAGTTGTTAGTATGTGTAGCTTAATTTTTAGTTAAAATTAATGTGTCACATAAATTACATAATATTGTTGTAAATCATTAGTTTATGGGTATGTAAGAACAGACACTGACGCATATATATCACATAACATGTGATACTGTTAGTGCCCAGCCTGATTTAATAAACGGGTAACACGACACGACTCGTTTAACCCATTTAATTTTATTAAAATTATTCTATTAAAATTTTAACCCACAACAAAAAACTATCCTATTAAAATTTTAAACTCCATTAATTACCTACACCAACTATACTCTCTTAATTAAAAGATTTTCAACTAGCTGTCACTTGAAAACGTAGATGAGAAGGTTTAATGACCAAAGGAAAGAGCCTACATCTTTTTATAGGCCTGGGAAGACCTTTTTATTTGAATTTTCTGATGTGGGATTAAGCCAAAGCTTTCACTATTTGTTCACTTAGAGGCGAGGACAACCTTATCTTTGTTAGGAGCGATTCAACCGCTTGTGGCATTGCTGGATTCGGAGGATATCAGTTGCTGAGAAAAAACAACATGTTTGTTTGGTTGCTGAGAAAACATACGAAAATCCAAAGAAAAATTTGTGCCATTTTCTTTGAATTTCCACTATTTTTAGCTTAGTGTTCATTTAGCATCTTTTTGCTTGTTGGAAGTAACGGGGGCCTCATCGAGCAGTCCACTTCCACTCCTCCGGGCTTGAGAATTAACAGGTAAATTCATGTGGATTTTGAATTTTGTAAGTGACCTCCTTTCATTTTTCTGTATGTTAAATGTGGATGGAACACTGCAAAGGAGTAAGTGAGTGCTCCAAAGGAGTAAGTGGATTTGTTTCCACATCGAACACAACAAAGGAGTAAATGAGTAATCTGCACTTAAATTTTTTGAAGTAAGATTTTTTTTACTCATTTATCATATACTTATATATATATATATATATATATATATATAATATTTTAA
>CM042185.1:10728355-10752506 GCA_023539305.1 Ilex asprella
AATATTTTAATTTTGACAAATGTTTTAAAATAATTATTAATTTATTATTATATTAATTTTTTTAAAAGGGTGATAAACGGGTTAATAGGTCTCATCCGAACACGACCCGTTTATTAAACGTGTTTGACGAGTTAACCCGTTTATCACTCAAACTTGTTAAGGTATCACTCAAACCCGTTTAATTTGAGATTAGTGTATTGTTTACAAATATAGGGAGTTGACAGGTCGTGTCGGATTTTGATAGGTCTAGGGAGTTGACAAATATTTAGCGATCTACTGTATTGTTTAATGTACAATCCCTATCAAATAAGTATATGTCTGATGAAGATTAACAAATGTAATCAGTGTCCAATTGATTGTGCATATGACTTATATTTGTATGTCCTAATTAGTGTGAATCAATCTCATAGCTTTACCAGCTTATTTAGTGATTTCTTTATATCACGATTTTTTCATTGTCACGTCATGTCATTATCAAATCAATTCATTATTGAATTAATGTCAATTTATGTCCCAATTTTGCAGTGTGATATCATTTCACTGTTATTTTAAATTATCAAACTAAGCCTATAGATACTATCATTCACAATTGTGTAAATGATACGAAACAAAATGTATAGATGCGCATCAAATACACAATACAACCAAATCAATAAAGGTTCTTTTTGACGCAATAAACAAATAGTTCATCTTCAGCCAAAAAACTTGAACACTCAACTGACCGATCAACATCGCAGAATAGAGTTCCTTCTATTGGATCATATACAGATTTCGGTGATGTAACATAGTATGAATGAAAACATGAGCTTCGCAATGAGCCTATCGACCCTTATCACCCATTCGGTCAAGTTGAATATGTAATTGTTCGACCTGCAACTGGTTATCCATCTTTGAGTGTTCATATTGAAACCACACTAAGATGACGACACTTGTATGACAAATTTTATGACTTCAAAGTATTTTGTCATTGACGTGGACTTGCGGTACCGAAGGCACGTTCAACTAATATTTAGGAAAGCTTCAAACAATGATAATGAGATCATAGGAAAGCTTGAACGTGAAAATGGTCAAATGCAGCATCAAGTTGGTCATTTGTATGTAATCGAGTATGCAAAAATTGAGCATTTTGATCCTGAATATACTGAAATTGAAATTTTAGAGGATATGTTACTTGGTTATTCGATCCTAAACTTTTTGATTTCTCTAATTTGGAAATTGAGGCGTCAAACACTTTTATCCTATCAAATTTATGCATACTCAATAATCTTCTATGTTGTTTTGAACATCAACCACATTATCGACACCCTTTTATCCCACAATTGCAATGAAAAGTGTCATGAAATAAATGCTCAAATTTTTATATATGAATAAGTTAGATTTTTACATACAATCCGTTTTGTTTTCATAGATATTATTGTCGCATCAATCACAAAATGTTATGTTTGAATGTTAAATTAAAAATAATTAAATATAAACATTTGAATGCTATTTAGAAATAATTAAATTTAATTTTTGTTTTCTACTTTGTTTACTGTGAAAAATTAACTTGATTGGTTAAAATTGCAAAATATTTTAAATACAAAAAAGGTCACTTGTACTAACATTTTAAACATGTATACGTCAATTCCACTACCGTTTCCATTGTAACACAAAACAAATTTGATGATTAAAAGCGTTACTTGGACTGACATTTTTATTCTAAAAATGGTATTCCAAGCAATGTTTTATCAATAAAAACGTCAATTCAAATGATTTTTTTAAAACTATATAGGTTTGAAAAATATTTTCAAAACTAGTCTCTTCTGGGTGTAAGTTTGAAAAAAAAAAGAAGCATAATTTTGGGTAAAAGCTCATTTCACCTTATTACAACTAAATCCAAATCAATTGCAAACAGAGAAAAATTAAATACATGACCAGGAAAGTTTTAGCATTAAAATGAATTATTATGGATCAATATCTCCTATCACCATGAGGCCTGGGGAGTTGGAACTGGGACAACGGACGGAGCTAGAGCTGGAGCCGAGGGAGTCAAATTTGGAGCCGGCGGAGACAGGGCCAGGGACGGAGCCAGAGCTGGAGCTGAGGGAGTCCAAGCTGGAGCCGGTGGAGATGGCGCCACGACCGAAATGGGGGGAAACGAAGCTACGGGCGGAGCCAAGAGAGCCGGAGCCAAAGCCGAAGCCGGAGTCGAGGCCCAAGCTGGAGCCGGCGGAGACGGGACCAGGACCGGGACCGGAGCCGGAGCCGGGGCTGAAGGAGTCCAAGCTGGAGCCGGCGGAGACGGGGCCACGACCGAAATGGGGGGAAACGAAGCTAGTGGCTGAGCCAAGGGAGCCGAAGCCGGAGCCGGCGAAGACGGGACCAGGATCGGAACAGGGGAAGCCAAAGCCGAAGCCGAAGCCGGAGCCGGAGCCGGAGCCTGGGCCGAGGGAGTCAAAGATGGAGCTGGCGGAGACGGGACTAGGGCCAGAATGGGGGGAGCTGGAGCCGGGGCCGGTGCAAAAGAATCATTGAAAATTCCTGGAAAGAAATAGAAAGCAGAATTTCTAGCCAATGAACATACATTTGTTTGAGTTTGTCACTATACGTATCCCACGTCTTTCAAAATATTATTTCCAAAAGCTACTTAGTTTTAATCTATATTCTCAAAACAAAGTATTTTTATGAAACATTATTCTAAAGGGAGAATCGTATTTTATACCCTGAAAAATTTAAGAATTTTTATTTTATATTCTTAAAAATTAAATTTTTCACATTATACCATCAATATATCAAAAGTATTGTAATGTGGCTCTTTTGTTAGATTTCGTTATTTTTTCCATCAGTGTCAATATGTTGGTTTTTTATAAAAAAAATAACAAAAATTAACAGAAGATTCTCATTGCAATATTTTTAATATATTAATGGTACAATGTAAGAAACCTTAAATCTTTCAAAATAAAAGGTGCAATGTACCCTATTCTAAATGACTATTTTTATTTGAAAATCAGACTATACCTTATTCACCAATCACCATGCAGATGAATTTTATTGACTTTAAAAACATCATTTGTACTGACATTTATCAACGTATAAACATCATTTAAAATGATATTATTCAAAAACTGTTACTCAAATTTGAGAAATAAGTTTGAAACCACGTTTAATTGAGAAAGGGTTTCTTTTTTTTTGCCATGCAGAGGGTGAAAAACTATACAATACTGTTTGATATTGTGAGGACAAAAAGCCGAAAGAGAGAAGGAACTAACCACATAAAAGGAGGTTTTCCGGTGGCGGGCGCTCCTTGGCAGGGTTGGGATCATTGTCGTGTACCCTGATGTAGAGTTCTTGACCAAGGAACCAATGCTTCAAGTGCTGTGATCTCAAATTCCACATTCCTGGATTGTCAAGGAATGCATATACTGCTGTCCACATTCCGGGGTACACCTGAACCGTGGACCGAACAACGGGATCGTAAAGGTTGTAGGAAGTGCGAGATTCTGGTGTCCATTCTCCTTCTCCAAACCTGCAGATTCACAATCACAACTCTCTCAAAAAGTTACTCAATATGCACGCAAGTTGATCTCGATTGACCGTTGAAAAAAAACAAAAAAAAAAATTATGTTTTAAAAAATTACACTTAAACCCCTTAAACTCTACCTCCTCGTTTCACAAAGGCCCATAGATTATTTGCTTTATCATAGTGGACCTTAAACTATTGATTTGAGTTTCACGCTACCCAAATAGTCATAGCAAAAATATAATTTCGCCCAACTAAGGAGGGAAACACCATATATCGTAACATTGTGGAATTTCATTTTTAATAATTTCCCACGAAAAATTAGACAGTAGTTAGCAATCAAGACAACGTGAATCCAGGGTCGGCTTTAAGCAGAGGCCATTACAAACTTATTATAAATATATATGCCATTTTATGACTATCATTTTTTCAATGAAAAACGAGAGTTTATGCTACTTTATGGTTATGCTATTTTTCAATGTGTTATGAAGTTAAAATCATATGAATAAGAGAGACTGAGGGAGTGAGAAAGAGGATTTTTTTATGTAAATATATTTGTATAAGCCCTAATTATAGAGAGTGATTGAATTGATAACAAATGAAGAGAGAAGGTGTGATCATTTATGTGAGTGATATCAGATCTGACCGTTTAAGTTAGTGGGAGAGTGTAAAATTTATTAAAAAAGATGAGAGAGAATCAAATTTGTATTTTTTGGGCCCTTATTCTATAATATTTTTGACCCAAATTAACCCATATTATAAAAATCAAAAATATAATTTGGGAGTCCTAAGCCAGCATTTCACTTGCTTATAGTGTCAACCGGACATGTGTGAAAAGCTCAAACCAATTGTTTACCATGCGAAGTGAGAGAAAAAAACAGTTTGGGGGGTAATGTGAAATGAGCTGCATAGTTCATGGGATTGTAGTGTGATTTACATAGAAAGCAGTAGCGTTAATCTGAGCAACATTATATTGTGCAAAAGACATGTAGCTGAGAAATTGAATAACATTTAGGAATCAACATATAGTAATGGCAGTGAAAACAGCTATGTTATTGGTAGGTAATAACAAAGGCTTACCCAACCACGTAGAATCCGAAACCATCCAAATGCCAAGAATCCATGAGTTTCAAATCATTCTTGAACACAATTTCCAGCCACCCTTTGTGGACTCCAGTCACAACAAAAACTCCAGTTGATGCAGCATCATTGATAGAGTGGACAGGGTATGTATCAAGTTGGTATACACCCGACCCGTTTACAAATTGATCGGCAAGTTTCAATGGGGTATTGGGGGTGAGATACGAGACATTGTTGACTACATAGTATGGGAAACCATTAATTTTAGCTTCCGATCCATGAAGGATAAATGTCTGCGAAAGGGTAACGTTTGTCACATTGAAGCTTCCTTGTCGATTAGGCCTTGCAGCTCCTGCAGTCAGGTTCCACCTATACATGGAGAAATCGCATGTATGAGACTAAAAACGACAGTCCAGTGTATGAGAAAAAAACCATAGCGAAACTAGCTTTGTATGCGAGTTTCTATGGAGGATGTTAACTACTAGAATCCGCATTAACAACTTAAGGACATTTTAACCAAGGATAGTTGTTTTTCCAATGACATGCACATAAAAGCCGCGTCGAAGCAGGCTACCACGACAAGCTATGAATATGAATGGTTTTTTTTATCCAAATCACATCGATAATGTACTCTCGACCGAGTAAAATGACACCCCATTCAATTTATATTTTCACCCTTACTAGCTTCGATATAGAAACTGAGGTAAAATGTGAATCTGACGAGTTGGTTTAATGTGGCAGTGAACATCATCATTGAAAATATATTGATAGAACTGTTTAGCTGAAAATTTGGCAGATCAGAGCTGATTTACCTGATACATTTAGCTTGAGTTATCGAAAAATCGACATCAAACGGATCGGGTCCGGTTGGCAAAGGTCCCGCAACAGTTGAAGTAGAATTGGCATAGTGCAGGACCCCTTTGGCCACACGGGAGCTGGTATTAGAAGTGAGGAACAATTTTGGAGAAGCCACTATGTAATAATCAGCTTCACTTTGATTTGCAGTGACAAGAACAGAGTAGGACTGGCCAACATGCACATCAAGAGAGTCCAGTGTGATCTGGTTCGTGTATGATCCTTCTGTTTCAACCACCACCATCTGGTGGTTCTGAATCCTGAAGTTGAAACTGAATGCAGTCCCCACGTTTGATACTCGGAATCGATACGTTTTTCCTGTAACCAAGTACGGACTAGTTACAGCCTATTTAGATCAAGTTACAACTCATAATTTCACCCTTATGTTGTAATTACTTCGGCAAAAGTACTTACAAACTTTTGTACAGAGGTAAGTAATCCTACCCTCGATTTCAATATTGTGAAAGATAGTGGGAATAAATTTCATAATAACTTCAATGAAGATACAGAAAGTAGCCTTTCTTTCCTTACCTTGTGTGACAGTGAAAGACTCAAAGGCTTTTGAATTTGGGTCACCATAAGGGCCTTTGCCATTCATCAACATCACATCAGGGGCATCGCCAAAATTCTCGTAATTGTACTTCACCAATGACCTAACCATCTGTTGCAATCAACACCAAAGCATTGGCCATAGTAATTGACAACCAAGTGTGGCTTGTACAATATTAAAATAACGTGTTAATTGAATCGAGTCTTTCAATGCTGAGTACACTTAAACTCTAACTTAGATGTGAGTAATTAATTTGAACTTTGAACCTCGATCAAAGTTCGATCAGAGCGAACTTTGATTCTTACTACGCTCACTCTGCGGAAGCTAGTGACTATTCCAGTTGAACTTGAACCGAAACGAATCTCAATTTTTTAGCAAATTTTTTTTTAAAATTTAACCACAAATTTAATAATCAATCCTTAAATAACAGATTGCTAAGAAAAAATCTCTTGGAGCATATATAATTGACTACAACAGCAAATCTTAGAATTCAAATTTTCCAAACATCTATTAGAGAAAAGAGGGAGAGAAAAACTTTATAAGTTCTATAGTTATTTGGCTTTTCTCCAATGTTCTATAGTTATTTGAAGATAAGCTTGAATTTTGATTCATCTTTTGAATATGGGTTGTTTAATAATAAAATTAGAAATACTTACAAATATAAAACCTATTCAAGTCGAATTGAGTTTACTTGATTTAAGCCACACGTTACTCAAATACGACTCATTTACAAAACAAGATTAGAAATCTTAGACGAATCAAGTACAAGTCTAGTTTAAGCTGCTCGAATTGCTTACTAACCTTGTATTGGAATATGTTGGATTATTTTACCTTGTAGTCATTGTGAAACCAATCACCAATGACAAATGCATTCAAATTCAATTCATTTTATAATATGACCGAGCCAAGTTTAAAGTCGTGCTCGAGCTACTCGAATAATTTAACAGCCCGAAGAATTTATTAGTTCTTTTACCCAATAGTCGTCGTGAAACCAATCACCAATGAGAAGATCAAACTCAGCTTCTGGTTTGGCAAAAGGGATGCTGATGACATCTCGGTTGTTGACCCGGATGGGTCCGAATCCTCCAGCAACCTTGAGAAAGTTGGTGGTGGGAAAGTAAGTGAAAGTGCCAATCTGGTCTTTGGTCTGAAACACATAAGTCCAGTTTGTGCCAGGTTTAATGGGGCAGTTTGTACCAGACACTCCATCTTGCCATGAGTTTAGCCTCTGCTCTATGCCATTCCTGCACAAGTATTGAAGGTAACGACTCGATTGGTGTTAGTTTCAAGTCAATCAGGATTAATTTAAGAATCAAAAAGGTGAGTTGTGACTCAATTAAGATTATTTACGACACAAAAAAAGTTGGAATTTTCTTAAAATGTTAGGATCGATCCCAAAAGCTCATCCATCTAGGGAAAGTTATAACTAAAAAAAGTTGGGATCGATCAAAAAATGTTCAGATTAGGAACAGTCCCATCTTTTTGGGATCAGTTTCAAGAGACCCCATTAAGTTTTAGCTTTTTCTACTACTAATGATTATGGTATAAGGTAAAGAAACTAGGGAACTATAAAAAAGCAGCCCAAAGGCTATATATACCATGTAAAGAGTATTGGCTCTTTCAACTTGTTAAAGACATTCACATGGACAAAATCATTGGTTGTGGAATTGATGAGGGGTCCTGGAAACATTCCATTAATGGTGATAACCTGTAACACACACAAACAGTTAGAAGGACACCCTCAAATGCACATCTATGAAAACTGAGAAGTGTAATTACATACAGATTGAGGAGACGACACGGGTCTAATTGCAGTGTCGGTGGCAACAACCCATTCATGGTAGATGTCAATGGCAATGACTCGGGCAACAACAACAAACAATGTTGTGCAAGTGATTAGCCGCCCAACAGGGCGAAAAGAGGCCATTGCTAGGTGGGAAGGTGCTATGAGGGTCCTTTCTGCTTTGCCTCTGGTCTCAGACCAGAGGGTGTTGATTTATGGAGCTCTTATGTAAGTCCAAAGGTAGGCCGTCCTGGAAAGATAGGTGGAGATTCCTAGGGAAATGGCTGACAAAACCCACATAGAAGAGGAAATAACAATGGATTGTGTGCGTGTGTGTGGTGTGCCGGCAGATTTTCTGTAAAAACAATAATGTGTATGGTCTTGTTTTGCCAACCTGAAGACTTCGTTTGTTGTTTGTATCAAACAGTCCTGAGCAAAACGATTGAGAGATGGATCTGTTCTTTTGCCTTGTGACAGCAAAGTGGCATATGTCTTTTGTTCTTTCAATTGATAGTTCTTTTGAAATATAGGGAAGTCCCAATGATCCAAGAGGATACAACGAAATTTTGGATAATAACGCAGGATTTATTTTCCCGCGGACCTTGAGAAATAGTAAGTGATCATCTGTCGAAAGATACATTGTAAGTTCCAGTCTAAAAAACAAAATCAAAATTCAAACGAGAGCCTAACATGCAATATTAATTATATTAATATGGTGGCCAACAGAAAACAGATGACAGATATTGGTATATCATGTTGTATATCATATTGATATTGCTATATCATGTTAAGAGATTTCTCATATGTCATGAAAAGTATTTATGTACTTTCAGTCTTACTATTATTATAAATAAATGGGGATAAGTGAGATAACCTTAATCTAATTCTTCGGGCTTTCTCTCTAAGTGCCATCAACATTCTCACAAACTCTCTCTTCCTCTCGACTTCTTCTTCTTCCTCCTTTCATATCTTAATAGCTTTTGATAGAGGTTAAACCAGGAGCAATTGCAAGTGTTTTTCTCTCCAAACGATAGTTGTACATGAGAGCCTTGTGAATTGCATACGACCACCACCCGAGTTGATGGTTTAATGATAAAATGTACCTGTTTAGAATCTTCATTGACTCCCATGTAGTTATCAAGTAAGGTTCGATTCACGGGAACAACATCATTTGCTACTTGATTTTGGTAGTGCTGTGGTGACAGGTTGCCCTTCCGAGTTAATAACTATAGCTCAAACTGAACATCTCACGATGGAGAGACCCTCATGGTCACTCCTAAAGGACAATCACTACCTACTGGTCGTCCCTCCTCCCTTAGAAAGAAGACAGTTCAAAAAAAAAAAGTGCATACAACCTTGTTTTTTAACCATTCTAGTGACACAAGGAACCTCAATACTAATATCATAAACTTTTGGTAATAAATTGTAAGTTACAATTTATTGAACATAAGATGCACAAAAGAATCTTAACACTCAAAATCTCAAACTTTGTATCCCAAATAAGGATGTCAATTAAAAAAAAACAGCAACCTTTGTCTCACACATCATGTTGGCCTCCTTTTCACATCCCAAACAGCCCCCTCCAGTTTGTGGGGAATCTTCATACTCTCCATCATCCTCAGAGCATACCTCTTTTTCTCTCTTGCATTGGAATAGATACCAAATCTCTTGAAATTACCAAGGTAGCATTTCTTGTTCTAAACTTCGTGAGGCAGCAGCTCAAATCTTTCCTTGCCACTTAGGTAAATCGATGCAAGGTGCCTTTTTCTAGCTTCTGACTGATATGTGTCCTTAGTATGAAGACCATACCCCATCTCATTTTAACACAGAAAGCTAGCAAGTCTGGAAAGAGCAACATGCAAACAAAGTCACTTCCCTGTTTTGAGCATGCTTTACAAATCTTATGTTTGACCATATAATTACAAAACTATTTGTATACAAGGCCACTGTTCACCCACATTATCTTTCTTTCCTAATGGATATCTCCAACCATCCCATGTGTGAAGCTAATTCTAATACAAACTGACCAAAGAATAAAAGAATGAAAGAACAGAGCAGATCTGCACCGACTAATAGGCGCTACACGAACCCAAAGTCTTCCCAAAACTGCTAAAGTAAGCAAGAAGAATAGGTCCAAAAGGTTTCATTAAAAAGATGTCACCATCTGTGCTGGCTGATCACACGGAGCATCTGGAAGGATCTGACCTTCAGATAGCTGTAATAGCTGTACGCACCAGTTGTTACAGAGTTCAAATTTTGAACTATGATTTTGTATTATGCCCCCATTTTCCAGGAATATCAACTAAAAGCAACAATTACCACCATGTTTCGACTGACACGGTTGCTTCTGTTTCAATATGTGTCTCTTTGCAAATACAGATCCCTTCTCCATTAGACTAGGTACCTCCAATATCTGCAGATATCAATGATGAGTTAGAACCCATTGAACAGTAACGAGTCAAAAGCTACAGCTGAATATTTTTGGCTAGACATAAAGATAGAACTTCTGAAACTGAATACTTTGTTATAAAAGAGATTTAGCTTAAGAGGCATAAACAGCATTATTGAGGATAGTCACACGAATGTAATTCCGTATAATAATATTTGTGCCAGCAGCAATTTTGAAATGATTTCAAAACAGCAGGCTCAAGCTCCTTTATCAAAGAAAACAAAGTCCATCAAAGAAATTGCAAGAGGAATGTTCTCCTGGAAATCACATTACGAACAACAGGTGCTACTCTGAAAACAAATACCTAAGTTGCATTTGTTTGTTACTAGTTACTTATTTTTTCTTCTTTTGGTGGCTGTGGTGTTACTAAGGACAACTGTTAATTGTATGCCACCTTTTCACTCAGTTTTGACATGATTGATGGAACAGTTCTATCGAAAAACTACTATAACATGTGCAAATTCACCTGTCAGTTAAGAAGACGAATGCCTGAACAGCATACCTTTAAGATGAGCTCTTTGAAACACTGCTGCACATTTTCTCGAGTCTTAGCACTACATTCAAGAAAAATGCATTTATGCTCCTGTGCAAGAGCCATCCCCTCTTCTACAGTTACAGCTCTCTCACTGTCCTGAAAATTGAAATGGTGTACTCAAATCTCCTACAAGGGGATAGGAAAAACAAGCATTCATGATGTAAACAGATGCTATTGAACGGGTTTGAATCTATGGCTACTTACCAGTGAGTGGTATTATTGGACTGATTTTTTGGTGGGAAATGTTCTTCATTTTAGATAATATGCTGAGGCCATTGACATATTTATACGTATGTAAATGCAGGTGAGTCTCCAGGTTATTAAGTACAACTACTATACAAAGGGATAAGCAGTACAACTTACCTTATCAACTTTATTTCCAACTAGTATCTTGACACTGTCATGATTTGTGGAGTAGAGTTCTACTTCCTTTGCCCATATTTCTGACAAGTTTGTAAAGGTTTCTCGTCGCGTTACATCATAAACTAATGTAAGAAGTAAATAACAAAGTCGTTACTTCAATGTTGCCAGTGAACAACCACAAGAATGAAACAGCACAAGCAGATCAAATACCAATTTAGGGTTTGTAACAGGTTATATTTCTTTTAGGAAATAAGGCTTCTTTTTTTGAGCATCTGAAGAAAAGATGGGACAAAAGATCTAGCTGTGTGCAGCAATAATATGCAAGAATTAACTGCATTCATCATGACCAAAGCAAAAACTCATTCTGTACAACATTCACATCATGAAGTAAAAGATGTAGCACATCATTAACTGGTAAAAATTTCATAATTAGCAATATGTAAGAAAAAATAAACCAAAATCAATATGAAACCACTTTTTGCATAGCATACATGTGAAGTAGAAGATTTGATTGCTTCTTCGACTTTGCAGTCCACACAGAAGACAAGATTTATAAATGATCCAGTGTCCCAAACAAAATGCGGGACACTGAACAAGTAAAAGCATGGCACAATACTACATACTTCAGATATAATTCAAGAAAAACTCAGTGTATCTTCTAGAACAGCAATATTTGTTTGAGTTTTTGATGCACAGCATACTGCAAACTCACTTCAACATTTGTTTTGACTTTTTGATGCATAGGAGACAACATACTGCAACCTTATTGTCTGCCTTAAACTAGTTTGTGGTCGTTTATAAAGTTTTCATTATCCCTTGTGGTAGTGTGGAACAAAACTGAGGATTTTTCAGAGTTACAGAATAAGTTTTTTTGATAGCATACCAAGAATAATTCCATGTGCTCCTCTGTAGTACGAGTTTGTTAATGTACCAAATCTCTCCTGTCCAGCTGTGACACAAAACATATTCGCGAGATCATTTCATTATTTCTTAATGAAAGAAGATCCATCATCAATAAATTCGAAGCATACATGTTAACAATATGTACCATAGAGAGATAAAGATTGGGACCACAACTTCAGTCCAAAATTTAAGGCCTCACCATCAGTTTTACGTGTCCAACCATACTTCTTGACTTTAATTACAGTACTTAAGTTGTCAATATTAGATCAAGAACAAAGATTCTTGGTAGCTGCATGAAAACTTGTCTTTGAAATTAGAGCTTATTTGAGGAGGTTTACACATTTTTCACATTTGGAAGGGATTGGGACATGCATACTCAATTTCATGACTGTATTTCCCTTGGTGTGGTTACACAAAGGTCTGTTTTATAAGCTTTCTTTACATTAACTACAATGCAAAAAACATTAACATCGAAGATATTAAATTTCAAAGAAGGAACCAAAAATAATCCACATATAAACAGCCCTACAGAGTTATAGCTATGGTTTAATTAAACTTCACAAGTTCGTGAAATATTGAGTTGTTTAGCTCTTAGCTTCATTGTTCCTCACTTAAACAAAACATGTTTTGGAAATAGATAATGCGAGGGTAGTTCCATAGACGGTCAAAAATGGCTATTTGTATATACAAGTTACTTATAAATTCACTAGTCATAACCCGTGCTTGAAGGAGGCACGATAGAATATAAAATTTGAGTCCCAAAAAATCAATCTCATATATTAAATAATAATCTAGGAAGCACAGATACGGATACGAATACGGACACGGACATACGACAAAGTCAAAAAATATGGAACATGAATACGACGAGGATATGGCTATTAAAATAATATAATATATTTTTTAAATAATAATAGATTTGTAATATATGAAAAATAAAAAAAATATTATAACAATATTAATAAAGACCTAACAAATATTTTTTTTTTATTAAAATTGAAATAGATTAAATTAAATATCCACAATTTTCATCGAACATCATTGCATCTATTAACATTCATAGTATATAAGTTATATAACAAAAAATATATTTAAAAAAGTAAAAATTATACTCCTTTAATAGTTAAAAGTTATTTTTTTAAAATAAAAAAATTATTGACCGTGTCCTGACCGTATCCTGGTCGTGTCATAGACGTATCCTAACCATGTCCTAGACGTGTCTTTGTGATCTCCTAGACGTATCATAACCGTGTCCGACTGAGTTCACTATTCAGGACACTTCTAGTTATGTCGGATACGTGTCTGGCCGTGTCCTGGTCATGTCCGACACTACCACGGCACCCTTGTGGGAAGTACCCGTGCCTCCTAGATAATATTTTTTTTTCTTCATTTTTATTATTACATCATTTAAAATTTAATTTTATCCATTATTTTCTTAAAAATATTGACAAAATTTCTTAAAATACATAATTCGATAAAATTTTCTCAATATATGTGAAAGAAAAAGTATGTTAAACTATATAAATTAATCAAATATTAAATGATTGGACATATGATAGAAATTGGTAATGTGATGGTTTTGAGGGAGAAAATGTACAGGGGATAAAATTCAACTTCCTATGTGTTTTATTATATAGATTTCTTTCAGAATCAAGTTTCCATTCTTAAGCACCAATCTTCATGTATGATACAAAGAGAGCTTATGAGTATAGGGCTTCATTTTTCGTTGTATGTTCATTACTTTATCTATAATTGTATAATGTAAGTAATACGTATACTAGAATTAGGAACTACAAATTGTCAACTGCAACTAAAAAATCGGAACTTCATAAAGACTCACCTAAGTTAATTAGTAAGGTTCTTAGCTTCATCATCTAGCTAGTCAAGCTTACCAATTTATAGGTCAGTGATATTTACATCTTTATAAAGATTCGAGATTTTGACCTGTTACGTGACTATAAATCACCTTGAGAGTTGAGCTAGCTAGATAGCAATTCTCTACAACCCCAATGAAAATTTACTTTGAAATACCAATTAGCATGAAAATGCACATTAACATGGTGCTTGTCGTAACTAGTCATTTTGCTAATATAGGCGAGCAAAAAAGAGTCAGAAAATCAAACATGATTACTAGCAGTAAAAAATTGGATATCATCCTACATTAATGTGTGGGTGGAACAAACTCTTTGAGAGCTGTTCCATATGTCGTTTGGATGTGTTTTGAATTTTGTTGTAAATGCTTATTAATGGGATTAATAAATGATTCACCTTCCAAGACACTACTCGAGGCTGAAAGTTTAGTAAATCCACAAAAATGACCACAAAAAACAGTAAACAAAATGAGTTTCTTGAATTACAATTCCATCAGAACCAAATCCCCACCCAACCGGCAAGCAAAAAAATCTTCAGAACATCTAGTCATCTAGTTCACTTACCTGTATCCCAAATTGTGAGTTTTAATCTTTTCCCCCCAATTGTGAGCTGTTTTATCTTGAAATCCACACCTGGAGCAGTCAAAACAATAGCCAAAGCTTAATATAGATTAAGGTGAAGATGATCCAGATAAAAACTAGACTAAGGTGAACATCAATAGTTCAAAAACTAAAGTAAATAAAATAGTAACTTACCTATTTGGCCCTAAATAATACAACAAATTCCAATTCAGTCCTTCAACTATATTTTGTCCCAATTTAACCCTCCAACTTTAAGTTCACTCAATATGGACCTTTCATTAGATTTTCTGATAGAAAGGACATGTGTTCCTCACATGATTGCTCCAACAAGCATGTTTTAGACAAGTCATAGGATATCTCAACTTCCTATACCCAAACTTAATACCTCCAACAACCGACCCAACTCGGTTCACCCCCAAAACCTCACCTCCACTGCCAACTACCATGATTACTATTCTGCGGTAAAATGACATAGTTTGAAACAACCAAGAATACAAGCGAAACTCTAAAGACTAATCATAGATTTGAAGTTCAACATATAGCATTAACACTTCCAATCCCCCATAAATCTAGTATTCAGCATATGACAAGCTAGACTTCGAGTGGCTAGCAAATCAATAACTGCATCTCCTAGTTTACATGTACTGATTTGACTGCTTATGCGTCAAAGCAGTGAAAAAGACACTTCAAAGTTTCCACATAAAGTTGATTTCAAATGCTTGCTTGGCTAACAAAAAATGCAATTCATGTGACAAATGTGTTAGTCCCAGATGGGTGGAACAATACCGACGGCGATTCGTAGACTGGTAAGTCACATGCAATCCGGGAGAGAAAACGAAGTAATGCAACAACCGAGAGAAATTGATTTAGCGTGATTAGGGTGAGTAAGTATTTAATACTACCCATCCACTAGTATTTACAAACCTGAGGCACCCATATTGGACACAACCTTTAGCAAAGTCATGATTGTTAACAAAATCACAACTTTTTCAAGAGTTGTGTTGGTTCAAATTCAAATCACCACTCTCTCTCTCTCTCTCTCTCTCTCTCTCCATGGGTCAACAAAATGAGGGAGATAAAATAATAAAATATCAATAGAAGCAATCAATAGTAATCAACAATAAACTTGGTAAGTTCCCAAATTTCTATTTGTGGAACCAAAACATCAGATAACCCATGAGAACTCCAAAAGTAGTAAAGCACATTTTATCTTTACATCTTCAACATTCACAATAAATGAGGTTAAACTAAAATCTGCCAATCTAAATGATCATCATAGTCCTTTATAGTTGTCTTTGATGAAAATTATACAAGGATGAAGGATCGATCATATGAAAGGCTCCACCAAGGCAAGACCAATCATACAAACAGGATGATCAGGTTCACTTATCACATAACAAATCCACAAGCAAGAGGACAACATGCCTTGCTATTCTGATTAAAACCCACAAAAATATCTCTAAACATGATCACAGCTACAAAAGAATTAATTAATCGGAAACATCAAGTCAATCTATGCTTGCATGCAGCTAGCCAGCTATATACCACTATCAGCATACAAATTTATAACTGAAAACCAAAAATAAAAAATCTTCTCCCACAGTTATAAGCCTACAAATGACAATACAAGAATTAAGAGGTCTTTATCTTTCAATAAATATACAGATGGCTAGCAGGAACCAAAAAATAAATCAACATATTAGCTCAAGCTCAGGGAGATCAAAAGTATGTACCAATGGTGGGGGAAATATCCTGAAGAGAATACTGACAGTTGGAGGTGAAACTAAGAAGAAGACTGCTCTTTCCAACACCTGAATCACCTATCAACAATATCTTGAACGAGTAATCATAATTACAATTACCCATCACTGATCATTCACATACGTATGTGTGTTAAAATGGTCTTTATGATCTTCTGTCTCTAGCTCCGTCGGGAACGAAGAAGAACAAACAAATGGAAAATCAAGCTGATGATGAACCCATCATCGATCATTCACATACGCATGTGTGAAAACAATCCCTCTGATCTTTTGTCTCTAGCTCCGTCAGGAACGAGAGAGAACAATAAAGAAAAAAAAAACAAATGGAGAAAATCAAACTGGGTGTGGGAGAGCCGAGGGATTTAGAGAAGAAAATACAAATGGAAAATCAAGCTGATGATGAACCCATCATGCATCGATCATTCACACACGTACATGCGTTTGAAAACAGTCCCGCTGCTCTTGTGTCACTAGCTCCGTCGTGAAGAGGAAGAAGAAAGAGAGAGAGAGAAAACAAAGGAGAAATCGACTTGGGTGCGGAGTTGGCGGGTTTGAGAGAGAGAAGAAAATACAAAAATTGAAATTCAAAGGGCCGTCCGGACAAACGTCTGTTTTTCGTGGAGACGGCTGTGATCCGTTGGACACCCGCCTGCAAGAGGATTCAAAGGTGGCTCCCACTTGATATTGAGAGCTTTGTCAACCAGCTTTTATTTGGCTTTGTGAGCTTGTCACCTGGTGAGTTAATTGTCCTCTTTACGCCAACGGCCTTTTGATTGCGATTTTTTTAAATTTTTTTTCCTCATCAAAGAATTGCCAAAATTGAATTTAAGTTTTGCTTTAATACAAGTTCGAGTTGAAGTCAAAATTCAAGAAAAAAAATTAACAAGTCGAGCATATAAAAAAATGGGTTGATTATATCAAAGGTTTTTTATATTTTAATTATATCAATTTAATTTTTTTAAAAAATAAATACTAGTAATTACCCGTGTCTAAAGACACAAAGTAACAAAAAAAAAAATCACCAATTAAAATTTTACATATAAGCGCAAATAATTTTTGCCAAACAAATGGCACATTAAAAACAGAGACAAATTAAAAAATCATCAGAGAAATGGCTCTATATCTATGTACAAGTAAAACAAAAATTATGGAACAATTATAGGGTTCAATAGAGAGTAAATCAATAAAAGAGACAATACTTCTACCTAATATGTTCAACATCCCATAAAAAGGTTCTTGTGCAAGAAAGTCCTATGTCAACATAATTTACCTGAAAGGTTGTTTATCTTGCTTGACTTCTCATGAAAGCAACTTTTTTTCCATTCTGCCTTTTTCCTGGAAATTAGGAACGTTTTGTGGAGGCATTATTTAGGAATAGCCTCCATTGAGGCATGGCCATTATTTGGCATCAAGACTCTCGGGCATAAGCTAATCTGAAGCAAAAATAATGCAATAGATTAACAGTCTCAAATAATCATCCAAATATTTCTTGTAACCAAAAACTATGAAGTTTACATTTTCGACCATACCATGAAATCAAGTCTTGACAAACTAATTACTTTCCTTATTGCTATTTTAAACTCCACTACAATAACATTCCTTGCAGCGTAAAAACCTACACATTCAACTAAAATGATTTCAAACATGATTCAAGAGATAAGAACATGAACTCCCTACGGAAAATCTCACCAAGGACACTCAACTACACAATGTAAACAATAAATTCGTAGGTGTTTGAATGCAAAACACACCCGAGCTCATAAAAAATATTTTATACCCAAATAGCATCATTTAGGGATAAGTTTGGACATACAAATGTACACATGGAATCAATTCGTGCACATAGAATCTAGACCTAACAACAGTTCTGCCGATTACCATCCAATATGAGACTTAGTCATTGCCACAACCAACGCAACCCTGCACACAAAAAAAATACCATGTATACACTGCGCAACAAAATAATTCCTTTGAAAGAACAAAAAATTTACTTGAAATTACCTTATAACTACTGCCTTATCCCCAAATATGCTCACAAATTCAGTCAATTCATTGCGTTCTTGACTGCTGCTACAACCATGGGGAGTCTCCAACTTCATAAATCTCCACCTGGATATACTAAGCATGCCCACTGATTTGTCAAATAGATTCATCACTAATCCTAAATCACATTCATTAGCTTGTGACATCAAAGTTAGGCAGTTGCATAATACACAAAGAATGACTAAACAACAGTTAAAGCTTAAAACTGGCGGATATGAAATGAGTCAACACAAAACCTTCCATAGTGAACGCCATTACTTTTCTTCGATTATGAATTTGGTTGAATTGTATTTTATAGAAATGGGTGCCACTAAAAAAAATTGAAAAACAAAAATGAAGTGAAAAAAGAATAGCCAGCAGATTTTCATGCCCAATGGGAGATCCTGCCTCTATTAGCCATAAACTAATCAAGGGTAGGCCGTATAAGTCAAAGCAAAAAGAAAAATGCCATAAACTATAAGGGAACGCAATGACTTTTCTTCATACCCATTTCATTAAAATACAATTCAACCAAATTAGATTATGAAATAATGAGTGCCACTAAGAAAATTTTGAAAAACAAAAATGAAGTGAAGGAATAATAGCGAGCAGATTTTCATGCCCAATGGGAGATTTTGTCATTATCTTCACCCTGGCCATAAACTAATAAAGGGTAGGCCATTATAAATCAAAGCAAAAAAGGAAAATGTCATAAACTATAAGGGAACGCAATAACTTTTCTTCATACCCATTTCAATAAAATAAAATTCAACCAAATTAGATTATTAAATAATGAGTGCCACTAAGTAAAAAATGAAGTGAAGAAAGAATAGCGAGCATATATTTCATGCCCAAAGGGAGATTTTGTCATTATCTTCACCCAACCCCTTCTATTGGTCATAAACTAATCAAGGGTAGGCCGTTATAAGTCAAAGCAAAAAGAAAAATGTTGTAAACTATGATGATGCACAAAGTGGGTTTGTACACTACCTGTCATATAAGCAATAATAAATGCAGTAATTAAGAAATGAGAGATGGAGACAAAAGCAAGGCAAGGATTTATAGTGGCTCGGTCAACGTGGCATACGTCCACTTTGAATAGCTAGGGTTGCCGAAATATTTTATTACTTCAAGTGTGTTGGGAGAGTAGGAAATTATAAGTTGAGAAAGATAGGAGAGTTGTGCTCGACTGAATATGATGCCCCCCAAGTGTTGGCGGTGCTTACAATTTATAGTCGTCTCATAACATATTTGGGCAAGTTATTAGTAACTAAGTGGCCAATCTGATAAAGTTGGCAATCTCTTCTCAACCGGCGAGACAGTTACGGTGCTCTCCATAAGATGTGGTTAAAGGATGACGTGGGCGTTGACCATTTTCAAGGGGAAGAGGATGAGGCTCTTCGATGATCTTGCATGCTCTCCTACTGATATAGCTCCATAAACCTAATTAGCTTGACCGAGCGTGGACCACTTTGGGCTGGACTTGCTGGATCTCTTGGAGTTGGGCTATTAATTCAAACTGGACTTATAGCATTAGTTGGGTCATTTAGCTCGGGCCATCATTTTTCCCCAAATGCCCTATGTCCAATGGAACTTGGAGATGAGGGCATTCGGTTGAGTTTGAATTTTTGGTCAAATGCATAACTAGAAAAACTTTGGGAGGCCAAAACATGTGTTTGTAGGCCTTTTTTTGGCTTTTAACGGCATCAATCAAAGCCAAAGGCAATGTATCTTGTAGGTCTCGCCGAGAGCTTTAATTTGATATATTATGGGCCCCGTTTGGAGCTACAGATCAAAAGTTACGATCAAAATAATGATCAACCCTTCTTAAACTTAGATTTCTTGGAGACTCCTTCCCTTCCTGTAGACTCCTTTTTCCTGTGGGACACCATTAGTTATATAAACTCCTCCTTTCACTTTCCCTTTTAGATTCTTAAAGAGCCCTAGTTATAAATTGGGGTTTTTTAATTTTTTCTTCCCTTAATAGGATTTTAAAAAACCCTAGGCCATAGATATAAAAATTCTTTTTCATTCCACCCATTTCATATAACGTTGAGAGAATGAGGTAGAGCTCTTCTTGAAACCTTTCAAGAACACATAGGTGAGTTTGAGCACTTCAATCAACATCGACTGGAGAGGAGTTTGTGAATCTTGGTAGAGAACTCGAAGAAATCGGAGTTGTCCACGGAGAGGAGAGGGAGTTGCTAGGATTCGGAGTGGAGGTGGAGATGGACACCCAGTTGGGCACCGCTGGGACTATCTGAAGCTGTTTGCTTGCTGCTGGGCGAGGGAGAGATGGATTTGGATAAGCAGGAGGCAACAGTCAGGCAAGCAGGCACTGAGAAGGGCCATGGTGAGCAGAAGGCATCAGTTGGGCGCACCAAGGAGGTCTGGGTGAGCAGATTGGGAGCAAGGCAACTGGGCGCACAGGGGCTACCGGACGGGCAGTGTAGGTAGAGGTGCGAAAACTGGGCAGCGGTAGAGGGCGAGCTGGCCAGGCCTGGGCGACTTGGAGAGACAAGTGCGCAGCAGATATGAGCGTCTCTCTGGGGCACTGGGCGGCATGACCCAGGCGCTGGGCACCGAGGCAAGGGCGACCCAGGCGCTGGGTGTTGTGCTGGGGACGACCTGGGTGCTAGCCAAGGCAGGAGAGACGAGCACTTTTGTGGTGATAATTCTCGCAATATGGTGAATGATCTGGCCTCTTCAAGTGGAACTCTTCAAAGTCAGACTCCTCAAGACCTCCCTAGTAGTGATTTAGGCAATACTTCACGCCTTCGCAACAAAAAGCATCGAAAAAATGTAGCTCTTGACGACAATGGATCCAAAGTAAGTACTATTTTTAGTACACTCAATATTAATGGTGATATCCTGAGGATTGTTTCTGCTTATAACATTCCTCCAACGGTACTGTGCCGTCAAGTTAAGATGGGTGAGCCTGCCACTACAAGAAAAATCGTTTTTAGGGACGATTTTTTTCGTCGCTAAATTAAAAAAAATCGTCGCAAATTATTTTTTGCGACGTTTTTTTTTTGTCGCATGTTCGTCGCAATAGCCTCGTCGCAGAAAGTATTTTTGCGACGCAAATTTGTTTTTATCGCAAAAAAAAAAATTGCGACGAAAAAAAAAACGTCGCTAAAAAGCTATTCCACCAGGGTGAAAAATAAAAAATAATAATTTAATTAATTTTTAGCGACGAAAAAAAAACGTCGCTAATAATGTTTTACAAAAAAAATAATAAAATAATAATATAATTAATTTTTTGCGATGACAAAAAGACGTCGCGAATAATTTTTTACAAAAATAAAAAAATGTAAAAAATAATAATGTAATTATTTTTTGTGACGTAAAAAAAATGTCGCTAATACTTTTTTACAAAAATAAAAAAGTAAAAAATAATAATGTAATTAATTTTTTGCGACATAAAATAAATCGTCGCTAATAATGTTTTACAAAAATAAAAAATGAAAAAAAATTGATTAAAGATATTTGTGACGTATAAAAGTCGTCACTAAAAAGATTGTTCCTACAATATTCGCGGTGATTTTAATTTCGTCGCAAAAAAACTCATTTTTTTAAAGAATTCATAAAAAATGATATTCCAATAAAATTTTTCACATGTACACCAATAATACCTGTATTCAATAAAAAAACTAACACATTTATTACATTTCACATCCTTTTAAAAAAGAATAATTTTATTTTCAAAAAAAAATTAATTACAAGAATCAAATAACAAGAAGTTCTATAAATTGAAAAAATTACTTTAATCCTTCAAGAAGATTGAAACCATCTCTAATTACATTTAATGTCTCTTAAACTTTAACAGCTCCAGCAGTCCAGCTACATGCCTTGAAATACCCTCTCCAAGCTCAACAGATCAATACAAGCCCAGACTGAAGTCAGTTGCATAGATAGAACAAATCAAACCTCTGCTAGTTTGTCAAAATCAAAATATCAGTTCTTAGAACCTCTGCTACCAACAAGCTTAGAAGATTTTGATTCCATGGGAACACCCTTCAAGAATGACCTAAAACTGTTATATAAATAAACACAACAAGTATAAGAATAAGAATGGACAAGAATTATACTTGGACAATGAACTCTCCATCTTGAAGTTTCTGAACGCCTCAAATCCTAATAAGATCTGCAACATTATCCTACCAAATAAACTTAGGCAAAAGAAAAACCTTTATGATTAAAGATTTGGGATCAATCTCCCGTGCCCGTAAAACATGATTTTTGCCAATTGTAATTTTTTCAAGCCAGCTTCCTAGATTATTTAACAACGAACGCTCTTCCGAACTAGGCTTGAATGTACCCTCTGTCTCACACATTTCTCATGCATTAAATCAATGAAGCAATAAGTAATTCACATAGTTCCTGACCTTTTGAGGCAGAGTCATGCTAAGTAAACCCTGAGACTGCATTATACCAAGGAAGTGCACTATCAGATCCAATTGAGGGGAACAATGAAGGTGACATCTACACAAAAGAAACATCTATTAGACAACATTAATCTTTTTAACAATTTGTGTATCAGTGTATCTGAAGAGGATTGTTTACTCGTATCAAGAGCGTATAAAAATCAGCCACAAAAAAGGAGTAGAATAAATTTATTGCTATGGACCATGAGCAAGACAACTTCATGCCAGATCATCCTTGTTTCTTTTTTACAAGGAGTAGGCCATTATAAGTCATTATCATACAGCCCTTAAGATGTACAAGTGGAATAGAAAAGAAACATCGTTGCACCCTTGACCTATTAACTCCTCAACAAAACCAGAATGGGGAATAAAAAGTTGTAGTGCTAACAGCTAAATGGTTATTTTTCACTATTTATCGTATTACATCATCATAATAATTATAAATATTTTTCCTTAAATTGCTTTTACACCTTTATTTATTTATGAAATTCAAGAAAATAAGAGAAGGGAAGCAGAGAGAGGGAAAGGAAAAGGAATAAATAGGCAGCAGCAGCAGCAGCAGAATCAGAAGCAAAAGAAACAGGAGGAGGAGACCGCACTAATATTCCCCTCATATGTATAATAGTCGACCGCAGACAAGCAAACCCTCAATTAGTTCAGCTACATCAGTGTTTTAATGCAAACAACATATATCCGAATCAGAAATAATAGCACAAGAATTTATATGAATTGTAACCTATGCCAACCTCCCCAATGCAAAAGCTGCCATTTCACCTAACTGAGCATTTGGTGACTGTAGGGGTGTTCAAATTTTCGACCGGCCGCAAGTTCCTACCCTACCCGACCCTACCCTACCCTAAAAATCGGCTAGCCGCAAAAATCGGGTAGGAATGCGGAAGAGTTTTTGTTCTTCCGATTAAATCGGGTAGGAATGCAGAATAACCATTTATTTCCGCATTCCTACCCTACCCTACCCGCATTAATTTTGTATTTCATATTTTTTAAACTTAAATTAATTGTTATTATATTTGTGGAACAATTATGGTGGATTGATGTTCATACTTTCTTATGTTTTATTATAATTGTTGTTATAATTATTTTTTATTTTAATGTTATTGATTTATTGTGTTGTTAAATTTGTGGATGTTATTTAATTAAATTGTTAAAATGATTCAAAAATTAATAGTTACAAAAATATTTATCCGCCTTCCTACCCGACTTGCTACCCGATTAATCGGGTAGGAAGGCGGGTAAGAATACTAAAGCTGTCGGGTAGGGTAGGCCAAGAAAAAATTCTTCCGCAAAGTATCGGGTAGGAATGCGGAAGAACTTATTTCCTACCCGTAGGGTAGGGTGAACACCCCTAGGTGACTGAATCATCTCAATCAATGGTTGCACAGGACCTCTTTGGACAATGTGCGCCTGCACAGATACATGTACATCACAGGTACATGTGCAGAATTAGCAACAAG